>PQWD01009149.1:0-82707 GCA_019425675.1 Leucinodes orbonalis
GACCGTGTTCTGTCGCCATTTCTCGGCACGAGAAAGATAATTCCTTGTTTAGGAGTTGTCCTCCTTGGTTCCACGAGGACATGGCACTTGAAACTATGAGTGGTGATGATTCGACACTTCTTTAGCAGTGTCCTTCCGTTCAGACGCTACGACCGCTTCCACCAGGTCGCAGTTTTGCGTACACCTTTGAAACGCACTCGGATTGACGGCGATTCGGGTCAGATAAATCGAAAGATGATAGACCCGCTCGCAAAGTAGCTACCGCCCGCAGAGGGCGAGGACGTCCGCCTACAACCGGACAGTATGTAGGACTCGCTGCGGCCCAACGCAAATTAAATAAGGCCAAACGCGAAGAGATAGAATTGGAAGCAGAACAAGAGGTCTTGGACATGTTAAAGGAAGCACGTGTTACACGGGCATTGTCCAATCCGGAACTCAATCTGGACGTGACAAACAAAGGGGCACGGACCGTATTTGATTTGGAAAAAATTGTTGACACTCAGGTCGAAACAATTCTCAGAGTTGCGGGGAGGTCGTCCCATCTTAAGGGGACGTTCCAAAAAAGCGCTCAAAATCTCAGCTCAGACTTTACAGGGCGTGTTCTCAGAACTGGCCAACCGCTCTACAAGTGAGGAGACGAGGCGGCTGCAAACGGAGAATCAGCGCCTCCAATCAGAGAATGAGAGCATCAAGTCGGAACTTTCAAATTTAAAGAAAGAACTTTCAGATCTTCGTACGAAAGTCATGGAGGTCCACAGTCGGAAATCCCCAGTTGTCCCTTTTATGGAATGTGATGTGGATCTCGCATCACCTGTTTGTGACACTCGTAAGGCCAAAGTGGCGAAATCATCTGCGCCACTACCATCACAACAACAAAAGGCAGCATCTCCCGATTTAGAAGAGATAATGAGACGAGTCATGACGGAAGTGGGCACCATGATTAACGCCCGCTTCGAAGGCATTCATGACAGGCTGTTACCCGAGAAGCGTCTACGTCCACCGTTGGCCGCGGATAATAGAACATCCTCCAAGGAAACAGCTAAACCTAAGAAGACGGTTTCAAACCGGAAAAGTCAAAAGACAGTGCAGGTCATAAATGAGGCTGTGCCGTCAACCTCGACGGCAACCACGTCGGATGCTTTGCTGCCGGCGACCACCCCTGTGAATGAGGGTTGGTCCACCATTGTTAAGAAAAAGGGAAAAAGAAACAGAAGGATAAAACGGCTTCTTCCCCTGCCATCTCTGAAGGAGAATCCTTAGTCCAAGCCAAAGCCAAATTGGCAGCGGCCGTGGCTAAGCGAGACAAATCGGCAGTTGCAAAATCATCTGCAACAAAGAAGAAGGTTAAGCCGCAAAAAGATAGGAAACTCATGGCTCCTAAGTCAGCGGCTGTTGTGATCACGCTGACGCCTGAGGCAATAGAGAGGGGTGAATCCTATGGGTCCGTACTTGAGCGGGCCCGGAAAAAGGTGGACGCTAATCAACTTGGCATAGGAGCTGTCAAATGTCGCCAAACGGCAACTGGGGCCCGCATGTTCGAACTGCCGGGTTGTGAAGCTGCCGAAGCGGACCTCTTTGCTTCGAAACTAAAAGAAGCAATTGCTGATGCTGCCAATATCTCAGACCCACGAAATGTATATGTCTTCGCGTAAGTGGCTGGATGATTCCATCAGCAAGGAGGAGTTGATTGCGGTGATAGCAGCAAAGGGTGGCTGCTCACCAGACAGTATCAAGTCTGGCGAAATTCGGTCAGGCCTGGAGGGATTGCTCGACATGGGTTCAATGCCCGGTTGCAGCTGCGAAGGTTGTGTTAGATGGTGGCAGGTTATTGGTTGGCTGGAGCTCTGCCTCGGTCCGGCCCATAGCCCCCCGACCTATGCGCTGTTTTAAGTGCTTCGGGGTTGGGCACACACGTCCGCGATGCCCTGCCTCTGTAGATAGGTCGAGGCTTTGCTTCCGTTGCGGACACGAAGGACATTTGGCATCATCCTGTTCTGCCAAACCATTATGTGCTGTCTGCAAAGATGCGGGCAAATCCTCAGGACACATAATGGGGGGACTCAAATGCAATCCCCCACCTAGTAAAGGAAAAGCTTCAGCCTTGACCCGGCCATTAGCTCGTGTGGTGACTCGCAACGACGAGATAGAAGAGGTTGAGATGACGGACCAGTAATGCCTGTACACCATAATCTTAACTTTTTACAGGTGAACCTGAACCACTCCACTAGAGCGCAAGACATGTTTGCTCAAGCCTTGGTGGAGTGGTCAGTAGATCTTGCGGTGGCCTCCGAACCCTACACAGTCCTTAGTCGTCCCAACTGGCTTGGTGACCAGGATGGTCTCGTGGCAGTAATATCGAAGTTTTCGACAGACTCCCCTTCTCTTCAACTTAAAGAAAGAGGGCATGGAATTGTCGCAGTGGAGTGGGGAGGAATAGCAGTCGTTGGAGTATATTTCTCTCCCAACCGTTCGGCAGCAGACTTCGAAGACTATCTGGGTGTCTTGGCTAGGGTAGTTAGAAGGCTGGCCCCACTACAAGTGGTGGTCATGGGCGACATCAACGCCAAGTCGGTGAGGTGGGGTAATCCAACTACAGATTACCGGGGCAGGCTCACCGAATCTTGGGTTGTGGCCACGGATCTGACTGTTGTTAATCGTGGATCGGTGCACACCTGTGTGCGTAGGCAGGGTGGGTCAGTGGTGGACATCACGTTCGCCACCCCTGCCATCGCAACAAAAATTCAGAATTGGAGGGTCATTACGCACATTGAAAGCCTTTCCGATCACCGATTCATTCGATTTGAAGTAGTTACACGGGATACAGTTCAGGCACGGAACATACAGTCCCCTTTTCCTCGATGGGCTACAGTGCATCTGAATAATGAGATGGCAAATGATGCAGCCATAGTACAGGCCTGGTTTGCACCGCCATCTACATCTCATCCGGACGTTAACGCAGCGGCAAAACAGCTTCGCACTTCACTCACGTCAATCTGTGACGCCGCCATGCCAAGGTCTCGACCTCCTCCTGCACGACGCGCTGTATACTGGTGGTCGCAGGAAATTGCCGACTCCGTCCGCCTGTATTGCAGCGCGACGAGCTTTTGTCAGGAGCCGTAGAAGGCGCAATCGTGATTTAAACAATGAAGACCGGTTGTACACGACATACCAGGAGGCTAAACAACTACTCAAGTCTGCCATCATCGAGGCCAAAGAACGGTCGAGGGCAGAAATGTTAGAGAGCCTGGATAGAGATCCGTGGGGGCGACCATATAGAGCGGCGCGCAATAAATTACGTGCCCACGGACCCCCACTAACGGCAACTCTAGAACCAGAGCTATTGAATGGTGTGATTCGGGGACTGTTCCCAAACAACTCCGATCATATCCCACCATCAATGGCTTCTGCTGGAGAGATGGCTCCTGCAGAACCCATTCCTGTAATCGATGACGAGGAATTTAGTACGGCAATGGATCGCTTGCGTGGCAAAAAGACCGCGCCGGGTCCAGATGGAGTTCCAGCTCGAGTATTGTTTATCGCAGCGAAACACTTAGAGCCACTAATCAGGGAACTATTTGACAGGTGTCTATAGAAGGGAAATTCCCAGAAATTTGGAAGGAGGGTCAATTATGTCTCCTGCACAAGGAAGGTCGACCCACAGACTCGCCAGCCGCCTATCGGCCAATAGTTCTTTTGGATGAGGTCGCAAAGGTCTTTGAGCGGATTATTGTTTGGCGACTCGTACAACACCTTTGCACAATAGGCCCAAATCTAGCCGAAGCGCAATATGGGTTTCGAGAGGGGCGCTCTACTCTGGATGCCTTGGCACAACTCAGAGGCGTCGTTGAAGAGGCTGTTGGTAATGGAGAGGTAGTCTTAGCTATATCCTTCGATATAGCTAATGCATTCAACAGTATACCCCATTCCACTATTATGGAGGCGCTGAGATATCATGGCATTCCTGTATATCTTCAGCGGGTTCTTGCAAGCTACCTTGAGGATAGGAAAATACTGTTTGTTGGTCGTGATGGAACACTCCAATCCCACGAGGTCAAATCCGGTGTTCCACAGGGGTCTGTGCTTGGCCCCCTGCTATGGAACATCGGTTACGACTGGCTACTTCGTGGAGCACTCCTTCCCCGGATGAATGTCATCTGTTACGCTGATGACACTCTCGTAACCATCCGGGGAAACAACTATCAGGAGACTGCAAGATTGGCAGAGGTTGGTGGCACGTTGATCGTAGAGAGAATCAGACGTCTAGGACTTAAGGTGTCTCTCCAAAAGACTGAGGCGATTCTCTTTCATGGTCCCCGTAGGAAAATTGCCGCTGGCACTAGCATACGTGTCGATGGGGTTCCAATAGAGGTCCGGTCAGAGATAAAATACCTGGGCCTAATATTGGATAGCAGATGGACGTTCCATGCTCATTTTGACAGGCTGGCCCCGCGATTAATTAAGGCGGCGGACGCTTTGGGATGGCTTCTTCCCAATCTCGGAGGCCCAAGTATCCTTTGCAGGCGCCTATACGCAAGGATCTTAATGAGCATGGCCCTTTACGGAGCACCCATTTGGGCAACATCGCTCGATAAAAAGAACATTGCGTCACTGCGAAAGCCACAGAGGGCAATCGCACAGAGGGTAAGCCGCTGTTACACAACCGTGGCAAGGTCCACTGCTTGTGTTCTGGCTAATACACCGCCATGGGAATTAGAAGCGGAGGTTCTCGCCCAAACGTACGAGTGGCGTAAAACCCAAGGCACGGGCAACCGGTTTGCTGAAGATGGAGCGACAGTACGCAGACAAGCGCTAGAACGCCTAAACGGTAAATGGAGGGAAGAACTACAATCGTCGCCATCTGGGCGTAGAACGCTCGACGCCGATCCTGCCGGTACTTGATCCTTGGTTAAATAGGAAACATGGAACACTCACCTTCAGACTTACACAACTGTTGACGGTCACGGTTGTTTCGGTCGCTTTCTTCACAGAATCGGAAGGGAGGAGACGCCGATTTGTCATGAGTGCGGCGCGGCGGAGGACACGGCGGAACACACGCTTATAGTGTGTCCGTCGTGGTCTCCGCAACGGCATACCCTGGCGCATTAGTAGATGGGGAACTGTCATTGGCAAATCTCGTCAAATCGATGGTTCATATGTTAGGGCCTGGAAGCAGCACCAGCTTTTGCGAGGCAGTTATTCGGCATAAGAGATAGCGGAGAGAGAGCGCGAAGATCACCCAGCAGCTCCCACAATCCGCAAAAGAAGAAGGGGAAGAAGATTAAGACAGTACATCAGTCTCGCTTCTTCCACTGGGGGTGTACAGCCGGCGACAGCTATGGGATAACTGCACCGGCATTGCACGTTCCTCCCCAGCGTCTGATGGGAATTAGCTTTCATCCCAGCTTCTCCCATCGCCTCCCACAACATCAGGGGAGGCTTGTCGGCTCCAAGGTGAGCACACACGCGGACGAGTCATGGTAGACAACTTCGGTTTCCCGAGATCTCGTCCTCTCAGTGCACGTCGGGATGCGTCAGGTTTAGTGGGTAGGGGGCCCCTCTTTACAGGGCCCGAGTCCCACATGCCCCCGCTGTAATCCCTGAACAGCGGGAAGTCCGTTAAAAGGATTCCTGACGAAAAAAAAAAAAAAAAAAAAAAAAAAAAAAAAAAAGGTTAGGTTAGGTTTTGGGGTGCTGGTGAGATACCTCCTCGTGGTGCACCCTGGTAACGTCCCAGTTTTGGGACGGCTAAAATCTCACCAACAGGCGCGGCTAGTTTGACACTTTTCGTCGGCTAGTCGGGCGCCCGTAAGCCCCAATCACGGGGAACGGTGGCCGGTGTCTCAGTCTGAGACGCGGCCGCGTGGAGACAACCACTATAAAAAACCATGGGGTGGGGTATGCCGCTCCCTCTCCTCTGCTTTCAGAGGCTGCTGGGAGTGGCCGGGCAAACCGTTATCCCCAGTTTGGGGACCGGGGACCGGATGCGATTTTTCGCCTTTTCGCACGGTCGCGAGGAGCCAACCTCAATAAAAAACCTTAAATCCAAGGTGTAAGCGTGCCGAGGGGATGGATGGCCGGGGAGGTAGTCCCGGTCGCTAACGCAGGGGGGGGTTTGTTGGGTCGCCACGCCATGAAGTGGTCAACAATATGAATAAGCAGAACGATTTGATAAATATTCTCCGGGCGGGTCCCAGCACTTCCAGTGCTGGGGAATCCCGCACGCGCTCCTCTCAGGAGCGCGTCTGCCCCGTGTTATACGGAGGGGGCAACAAATCGTCTCCGCCGCCTGTCAAGGCGAAGAAGATCGAGAAGAGGGTCCGGCGCGTTTTATCTAGCGCGGACGATGTCGTCAGTGATGAGGAGGAATTGAAAGAGATGTCTGGTGACGATCTTGACTCGGACGACTCTACTGAGGTGGAGAGGACGTGTGGGAGCTCTGCCTCCGTTTTGTCCGAGACGTCATCCAAGCGGAAAAGAGAGGCGCAGTCTGACTCTGATGTGAGTCACGACCCAGAATTAAGAGGTCGACCCAGGGCAATCAGGTTGTCCAAGAGAGGGCGAGGGCGCCCTCCGACTACTGGGCACATTGCCAGTGAGCGGGAGATTAGCCTCGAACCAGAGGACGAAATCGTCGATCTGACGACCCGAATCAGGCAACGAAGGGTGTCGGGCGATGCGGCCCTCGCTGCACCCCTCCGGTCTGATCCGGACTTTTTGTCGTTGCTCGAGCTCTGCGGCCGCCTGTCGCAGAGCTCGAAATGCATAGCTCGGGTAGCCCCAGACGTCGGGCAACCTTAAGGGCACATATGTCAAGGCCCTTAAGGAAGCCGCCCTTGACGTCCACGGAGTGGCAAGGGTACTGGCGCATCGCGAGGCCTCTGAAGAAGAGGACCGGATGCGTCAGGCCAATGAAGATCTTCAGATGGAGCTGGAGAGTCAGAAGCGGGAAACGGAGAGGCTAAAGAGAAGGCTGGCCGAGCTAGAGGCGCGGCCTCCGGCGCCACTTGCTCCTGCTGATGTTGTTAAGACGACAGGAGTCGATAGGAGGGGGCCCTCTACACCCCCCAGAAGACGTCGACCGTTGACGCCACCACCGATGGAGTCTACGGCTACTCCGCCACTCTACGCGTCGCCGATACTCCAGGCGCAACGCGTGAGTGGATCTCGCAGGTCATCCGCGAGATCCGTGACCACGGTGGTCCCCACGCCTCCCCCTTTACAGGAGGCGTGGTCAGAGGTAGTCGGCCGAAAGGCACGAACGCAGAAAAGGGCGCCGCAGCCTCCTGCGCCGGTCGCTCAGCCGACACAGACGCCAGCGCCCAAACCAAAAAAGAAACGGAAGAGGAGGAGGAGGAAAAGACGGCTCCCTAAAACGCCTAAAGGCGCCGGCGGTTGTTTTTACCATCGCCGAGGAAGCCGCTGAGAGCCTGGACTACCCCGGGCTCCTTAAGAAGGCCCGCCAGGAAATAAACCTGGCAGAGCTGGGTATTTCGGGGCCTCGGATGCGTCCCGCCATCACTGGTGGGCGTATCATCGAGCTGCCCGGGGCCGACGCCAAACAGGCGGACGCGTTGGCCCGAAAATTGCGCCAGGTTCTCGGCGAGGGGGTCCGAGTCGCCAGACCGGAGAAATGCTGCGAGATGCGCATTACCGGTCTGGACGACTCCATAAGGAAGGAGGAAGTGGTGGGTGAAGCTGCACAGGCCGCGGGCTGTGGGCTGGGCCCCTTTAAAGTGGGAGAAATTCGCCGCCACGGGCGAGGCCTAGGGAGCGTTTGGCTCAGGGCCCCCGTGGAAATCGCGAAAAAACTAGCGGCGAAAGGGCACCTCTCCATAGGATGGAGCACAGCGCGGATCCGACTTCTGGATCGCGCCCCCTGAGGTGCCACAAATGTCTGGAGCCGGGTCATGTCAGGGCCAGTGCTCCAACGAGCAGGACCGCAGCGGTTGTGCTACCGCTGCGGGAAGCCGGGCCACATCGCAGCTGCGTGTGTGGCCGCCCCTGCTTGCGCACTCTGCGCAAGTAAGGGGCTCACGGCGAGTCATGCCGTCGGCAGCCGGGGTTGCCTGGAGAGGCCGACGAAGAAGTCGCGCGGAGCACGGGCCAAGGGCGGAGTAGCCGCCGTAGCCGTGGGCACCGCAGGTGGTTCCCGCGAGTAGAGACTGGGGACGTCTCTACTCGCATTGCACGGGACACTGCGAAGGTCGGGACGTCCAGTGGCCTGGATGTCCCGTCGGCGTAGGCACGCATACGCCAGGACGGGGGGTTTGTCGCTGACATCCTCATGGGAGCCCTGCCCCCCGTCCGCAGACGCCGCGAAGGCCACCCCTGGGGTTTTAGTGGGTAATTCCGCCACTATGGCGGACTAGTCCCACATAACCGGTGCCATCCCCAGTGGCACGGTATGCGAGGCATTTCCCCAGGGTGAAAAAAAAAAAAAAAAAAAAAAAAAAAAAGTTAGGTTAGGTTAGGTTGTGGTGCGTGCCGGGTTACCTCCTCGTGTGCTTGGACTGTGTTTGTCCTTGTCGAATTTTATTCTGCAGGAACGACAACAGTTTGGGCCGGTGCACCCTGGGCGACGGGGAATAGTCTTAAAGTTTACTTTGAGTATTGTTCCTCGTCGGCTAAATACTCGGCGGGGCTGACTGTCCTCTGCCCCTCTGCTTTAGCAGAGGCGTATGTGGGCGGTCAGGGGGGGGCAAACCGTTACTCCCAGTCTGGGAGCCGGGGACTCGTTGCGACTTTTCGATCTTTTCGCACGGTCAAGAGGAGCCAACCTCAATAAAAAACCCCTAAATCCCAAGGTTCGAAGGCGCGCCGAGGGGATGGATGGCCGGGGGGGTAGTCTCGGTCGTTAGCGCAAGAAGGGGGGGCAGCTGTGCCCGGAAGCAGCGCAGTTAACTATGGACAGTTGTAGCAAGAACTTAATACCCCAGGAGGGTACCAGCATGACTCGCTCTGCTGGAGAATCCCTCCCCGCCTCTCGAGGCGGGCAGCCCCGTGTATCTGGGGGGGGCTCCAACTGTGCCGTGGCTTCGGCCGCGTTTGGGAGTAAGGAGAAGGATGTGGAGAAGATAGTGCGTCCTTGTTCAGTTGCTTTGGCCAGAACACCCGTGCCATTTAGCAAGCTGCAGGACTTCGACCTGCAATATTCGGACTCAGAGGAGTACCTGTCTGAGGACTCGATGGGGGAAGGCTTCTATGGCAGTACCCAGTCGTTGTTCTCCGACTCTGGGGCTAGGCGCAAGCGACCAGCCCCTGAAGAAGATACCGCCGCCTCAAGCGAGGCGAAATTGAACACAAGCACCCCCAGACCATCGGGGAATGCTTCAAAACGAGGACGTGGTCGCCCACCGACCACTGGTCAGTATGTGGGACTGGCAAAGGCGCAAGAGGCCTTGAACAAGGCCAAAGAGCGGGAGTTGCAGCTCCGGGCCGAGGAGGAGATTGCGGGGATGGTGTGCGCCATAAAGGTCCGTCGGAAGTCCGGCGAGGCGGCACTTAAGGGTGAGGCCGACCCCGAATACCTCACGACCGAGGAGCTGAACAAGCGCCTCGCGACGTGCGCGAAGGTCGTGTTGCGGGTTGCCGAAAGATCTGGCAACTTGAAGGGCACATTTGTCCGTGCCCTCAAGGAGGCAGCGGAGGACATGTCTGCGGTTGGCAACGTCCTTGTCAAGCGGACACCGGCCAAAGAGGTCGGCGTGTTGGAGGAGGTAGCGGAACGCCTCCGCAAACAAATTGATGAGCAGGCCAGGACAATCGAAGTTCTCCGCGAGGAGAACGACAAACTATATTTGGCGTCCAAAACACCCGGACCCCCTGGCCTAGCTAACGCCGACAACACCTCGGCAGAGAAGTTGGCAGAAACTATTGCTGCCCACGTAGAGAGGGCTCTGTCTGAGCGAACTTTCTCCCTGGCAATTCCCACGCCAGGGCTTGCATCCCGCCCACAGAGTCCAATGGACTTGGCTGTTGCGTCCGACCCAGCTCTCGCTCCGCGGTTGAGCGGGCGGGCGGACACTCAGGCTCAGGAGAAGCCTGCCACCATCCCCAGCGAGCCGTCGCCTCCGACGGAAGAGACCTGGGCCACGGTGGTCAAAAAGAAGAGTAAGAGGGCGAAGACCAAAGTGGCCTCAGCCACAAGACAGGCTCCCGCGGCTTCTGCCGCTACGGCGCACAGATCTCCGGCGGTTCTGCCCGCCACAGTTCAGCGCGCCAAAACGAAGTCCGCGAAGTCGCGGCGAAAGAAGAGAGCACAGGTCCGGGTCCCTAAGGCGCCAGCCGTTGTGGTGACTTTGGACAGGGAGGCTGCGAAGGGTGGCCTCACCTATGAGGTCATCTTAAAGAAGGCTCGGGAGAACATTGACCCTGGGGAGCTGGGAGTAAATGGTCCTATTAAGATGAGGGGCGCCATCACTGGTGCTCGAATTTTGGAGTTGCCTGGCACGGACGCTGCGAAGGCCGAGTGCTTCGCAGCTCGCCTGAGAGAAGTCCTGGGAAATGAAGCTCACATCACCAGGCCGGTGAAGAGCAGGGAGCTGCGGATCACCGGCTTGGACGACACAATTTCGAAGGAGGAACTGGTACGGGTTATCTCCCAGAATACCAGTTGTGAGGAGGGTTCTGTCCGTTGTGGGGAAATTCGTCGCAGTGGTCGGGGACTGGGCGCCGTTTGGGTGCAGGTCCCGGCGGAGGCTGCCAAAGTACTGGCAGCCTCGAGAAGATTGTTAGTCGGGTGGAGCGCCGCACAGGTCACTCTGCTAGACGCTCGACCACTCCGTTGTCGAAGATGTTGGGAGCTAGGCCACTCTGGGCCACAATGCTCCTCGGAGGAGGACCGCAGCGGTCTCTGTTACCGCTGCGGTAAAACGGGCCACCTGGCGGCAATGTGTTCGGCCGCCCCGTCCTGCGTGTTATGCGTGGCCAAGGGTCGGCCATCGGGCCATGTTGTTGGGAGCTCGGGGTGCACAGCGCCACCGAGCAAAAAGAAGCCAAGCGTCGTTGCCATGGGCGGGCCAGCCGCCTCTAAGGGCGGGCCAGCCGCCTCTAAGGGCGGACCAGCCGCCAAAAAGGCACGTACCGCGGGAGAGACCAGCAGGTAGTTGGCTGGGGAACCACTACCTGCATTGCACAGGTCCCCGCGAAGGTCGGGTTGTCCTCAGTGGCCTGAGGCTCCCGTCGACGGAGTAGTCCGATGGCGCCAGGGCGGACTGAAATGGTCGGTATACTTTCCCATTGTCCGTCCCTGAAATGCGCGAGAAGGCCACCGTCAGGTTTTAGTGGGTAATTGCGGCACCTTCCATCTTTGCCGCACTAGTCCCACATAACCGGCGCCCCTCCCCAAGGGGCGCGGTAGGCGAGGCCTTTCCTGACGATAAAAAAAAAAAAAAAAAAAAAAAAAAAAAAAAAAAAAAAAGGTTAGTTAGGTTAGTTTTTTTTTTTTTTTTTTTTTTTTTTTTTTTTTTTTTTTTTTTTTTTTTTTTTTTTTTTTTTTTTTTTTTTTTTTTTATTGCAAAAGTTCAAATTGTTTCACATTTTGTTGTTAAAATTAAGGGGAGGGATAGAGTGTTAGATTGTCCCCGTGGTGCCTTCGAGTTGACGTTCCACGGGGACTTCTATGTAGAGGACGGGGATAGCGAAAAGATAGGAAAATTTAGATCTCCGGGCAGCGTAGAGATGCTGCTCTGAGAGAAGAAAAAGAAGAATAAAGAAAGGATAAAGAAAGAAATAAGGGGAAACTATAGGGGGTAAGGAACATATTGTCCTTAAAATCTAACTTATTGTAATACATTCCAAAAAAGAAATCTTAGCTTCCAAACTGCTCCGTAAAATATTAACTCAATCATAAAGGAGCTTGAAGGGGAACCTATTGGTTCCTAAATCCTACTTATTATATAAAATTACCCAAGAAAACTTAAAATACACTTGCTCCATTAAACCCTGACACGACATAAGGAGCTTAATATGCCGCCTATTAATACACTAATACGTTTATACATAATATTAAACCTGTTTCTATGTAAGCTCGAGAATTTTCTAAGTGTCGGGCGCAAAAGGCAGCAAAAGGGTGCGGAAGGCTGCAGTTGGGCGCAACCGGCAGCAACCGGCCGGGGCCGGCCGCTGCCGATCGCGCCCGCAGCCCCCCGCTCCCCGCCGCCGGCCGCACCCGACACTCAGAAAACCCCGCGAGCCCATAATGATCTGAAATTATAATGTACTTATAAACAAACTTATGTAACACAAATATAAATATATACAATATGTGATAATGAGAATTTATCATATGAATAGAACCTATTAATACACTAATACATTTATAAATACTATTAAACCTGTTTCTATGTAAGCTCGAGAATTTTCTAAGTGTCGGGCGCAAAAGGCAGCAGAAGGGTGCGGAAGGCCGCAGTTGGGTGCAACCGGCAGCAGCCGGCCGGGGCCGGCCGCTGCCGATCGCGCCCGCAGCCTCCCGCTCCCCGCCGCCGGCCGCACCCGACACTCAGAAAACCCTCAGCGAGCCCATAATGATCTGAAATTATAATGCACTTATAAACAAACTTATGTAACACAAATATAAATATATACAATATGTGATAATGAGAATTTATCATATGAATAGAACCTATTAATACACTAATACATTTATAAATACTATTAAACCTGTTTCTATGTAAGCTCGAGAATTTTCTGAGTGTCGGGCGCAAAAGGCAGCAGAAGGGTGCGGAAGGCTGCAGTTGGGTGCAACCGGCAGCAGCCGGCCGGGGCCGGCCGCTGCCGATCGCGCCCGCAGCCTCCCGCTCCCCGCCGCCGGCCGCACCCGACACTCAGAAAACCCTCAGCGAGCCCATAATGATCTGAAATTATAATGCACTTATAAACAAACTTATGTAACACAAATATAAATATGTACAATATGTGATAATGAGAATTTATCATCTAAATAGAATCTATGCTCAGAAATCCTCCGCGCGCCGGGCGCAAGGGGCAGCAAAAGGGCGCAAGAGGCTGCATTGGGGCGCGCCCGGCAGCGACCGGCCCCAGCCGGCCGCTGCCAGTCGCGCCCGCAGCCATCCGCGCCCCACGCCGCCACCCGCACCCGACACCCGAGAGAATCCCCGGAAAACACTGGACTACAACTCCACTAACACATGAAATAACTGGCTAACTAATGTACACAAATAAATAGTTATATATACAATGATGTTTCTAAAAACTAAAACTTGAAAAGTGCTTTGTAAATTCGCCAAGTGCCGGGCGCAAAAGGCAGCGAAAGGGTGCAGCAGGCAGCGTTAACCGCCGACCCCACCCACCCGCCACCCCCGCGCCCGACACTTGGCAAAATTCTCCAGCAGAATCCTAAAATAAGGTGATACAAAATCAAAATTTAAACTTATGTAAGCCCTGTACATACCTGATTAATCCTATAACACATATTAAAACCGACTAAACACATATTTTAAACCGATAAGAAATTCTCCACGTGTCGGGCGCGAGAGGCAGCAAAAGGGCGCAGAAGGCTGCAGTTGGGCGCAACCGGCAGCAACCGGCCGGGGCCGGACGCCGCCGATCGCGACCGCAGCCAACCTCTCCCGACCGCAGCCTCCCACGCCCGACACCTGGAGAACCCCGCACATCCATCACTGTTCACACTTAGAGTCACCAACCACTAGTCCATCACAACACTTATGCGCCCAGTCGCAGCCAACGCCCACCGCTACTTGTATATGACGTTGGCCCGCGCTTTCCGATCCCACCTCTTCCGCACCGGGCACTCGGCACTATAGGCGTTATGGCCCACCGCCTCCAGCTTGGCCGAAGAGCAGTTGCAGCACTTTGGCTCCGCTCCGGCCTTCCACGCTGCGCAGTCCTTCCGCAGATGGTCGGCTCCGCAATGGCTGCAACTCCTCTTCTCAGGTTGGGCGCAAAAACGCCTGGTGTGCCCATAACCGAGGCACCCGTTGCACTGGATCAGGGGAGAATGATCCCTGACCCTGACCCTCTGCATACCCAGCTTGAGATACCCCTTGTCCAACATGTTTTTCCATAACCATGGGCTAACCAAGCACACCACATGGCTTGTATATGATTCCCTGGTCTTCCTGAAATATTTCACACTGAAATACAGCCGTACGTCCTCCTTTTTTATGCGTCCCTCGAATACATCCGCATTGTCTTCGAATATGCGCTGTTCGACATATTCCGCACTGAGTCCCGAAATGACAAAGCGCAACTCCAGAAGTGGGCTCTTGCTCTTAGGCTCTTCGTGCTCCACCTCCTTTGTCTTGGCCAGCACCGACATCAGCACATCCCTGTCCCTTCTCGATCCACATCCCAGCATCACACCACCCCCGCGTCCTTGCCTTATCCTCTCAACGCTGACATCCACCCCCGCGTCCCTCACCATCTTTTCCACCTTCCCCACCACTTTTTCCAACGTATCACCCTTCTCCTTGCTGATCACCTTGAGCGGCAAAAGTGAAGGGGGCGGACGCTTAGATGTCCCGGTACCTGCAGCCACCTTCGCGTATGTGTCCTGCTTCACAACCAGCCTTTCCACACAATCGCCTATAAACCTCAACTCCCCTCGGCTCTCTTCTGTGATATGACTGTTTTTCTTGGCTATTTCTTTTACTTCTGCTATGTCCATCTCTCTTGTTTTGCTCTGCAGGTCCTGAAGCCTTTTCCCGTTCTCTTCTATCATCACACTCTGCCTCTTCAACAGCCTTATCACTTCTTCCTGCTCTCTTGAACTCCTTTCCTTATTCTTGGCGCTTCCCTGAGGCGAAGCAGCCTTGACCGCACCCACTAGCTGCTTTTCCGCATCCAACACTAACTGATATAGTTCACCCACTTTCTTCATCACACAATCCTTGATCTCACTCTTCATGTTTCTGGAGGAGTTCAAACTGTCCGTCACCCCATCCACTAATCCCTTCGCCTTCTCTATCCTGCTTGCCATCTTCAGTTATCTCCTGGAGCACCGAAGCGTCCCTCTGCACCCGTTTGCATCCGCTGCAACGCGTCCTTCCGCAGCCCGTGGCGCCCTTCTGCGCCGAGCCAAAGCCGACCGCCGTCGGATGCGCCGCCGCCGACCGCCGTCAAGCGCCGTCGGACGTGCCGCCGCCGACCGCCGTCCGCCGTCGGATGCGCCCTCCAACGCCGTCCGCCGTCCGCCGTCGGACGCGCAGCCGCAGACCGCCGTCCGCGGTCGGAAGGCGCCTTCCAACGCCGTCCGCCGTCTGACGCGCAGTCGCAGACCGCCGTCCGCCGTCCGCCGTCGGACGCGCAGCCGCAGACCGCCGTCCGCGGTCGGAAGGCGCCTTCCAACGCCGTCCGCCGTCTGACGCGCAGTCGCAGACCGCCGTCCGCCGTCCGCCGTCGGATGCGCCCTTCAACGCCGTCCGCCGTCGGAAGGCGCCTTCCAGCGCCGTCCGCCGTCGGATGCGCCTTCCAGCGCAGTCCGCCGTCCGCAGTCGGGCACGCGGCGCGACTCTGGCTAGGCCAGTCGAGCGCCGTCGGGTGCGCCGCCGCCGTCCGCCGTCCGCCGTCGGATGCGCCTTCCACCGCCGTCCGCCGTCGGATGCGCCTTCCAGCGCCGTCGGATGCGCCTTCCGCCGCCGTCGGTTGCGCCTTCCACCGCCGTCGGTTGCGCCGTCGGCCCAGGAGCTCTGGGTGGTCGCGTGTGCTCTCTGAGACGGCTCGAGAGCGACTGTTTAGGTTAGGTTAGGTTAGGTTAGGTTAGGTTAGGTTAGGTTAGGTTAGGTTAGGTTGGGTGCGTGGTGAGATACCTCCTCGTTGCACCCTGGTAACGTCCCAGTTTTTGGGACGGCTAAAATCTCACCAACAGGCGCGGCTAGTTTGACACTTTCGTCGGCTAGTCGGGCCGCCCGTAACCCCAATCACGGGAACGGTGGCCGGTGTCTCAGTCTGAGACGCGGGCCGCGTGGAGACAACCACTATAAAAAACCACGGGGTGGGGTATGCCGCTCCCTCTCCTCTGCTTTCAGAGGCTGCTGGGAGTGGCGGGCAAACCGTTATCCCCAGTCTGGGACCGGGGACCGGATGCGATTTTTCGCCTTTTCGCACGGTCGCGAGGAGCCAACCTCAATAAAAAACCCTTAAATCCCAAGGTGTATGCGTGCCGAGGGGATGGATGGCCGGGAGGTAGTCCCGGTCGCTAACGCAGAGGGGGAGTTGGGCCACCACGCCCATTAAGTGGTACACAAAATGGAAAGAAACGATTTGGCAAATATTCTCCGGGCGGGTCCCAGCACTTCAGTGCTGGGGAATCCCGCACGCGCTCCCCTCAGGAGCGCGTCTGCCCCGTGTTATACGGAGGGCAACAAATCGTCTTCGCCCGTCAGGGCGAGGAAAGTCGGGAGAAGAGTCTCACGGATTCTTCCAGTGAGGACGAAGAGATTGATGACGAGGGGAGGAAAGCGAGGGTTCTCGGAGTCGGCTCTCGACTCAGATGACGCCACCGAGAGAGAACAGACGTGCGGAAGCGCTGCCTCTATGTTGGCCGAGCGTGTCAAACGCAGGAGGCGGAGCTGTCCGACACTGAAGAATGTCGCACAACGGCAAGAGCTGGAGTGTCCAAACGGGGGCGAGTGCGCCCTCCGAGTGCTGGGCAATTTGCCGATTGGCAAGGACCAAGCGGGCCTTGCCAAACCAACAAAAACGGGAGCTCAGTCTTGAGCCGGAGGAGGAGATCCAGGAGCTAACGACCCGGATCAGACAGCGCAGGGTCTCGGCGATGTGGCCCTCGCCGCGCCCCACAGAACTGATCCGGAGTTTCTGTCGCTCCTCGAGCTCTGCAACCGCTTGGCGCAGAGCTCGAAATGCATCGCACGAGTGGCCCAGACGTCGGGCAACCTTAAGGGACATACGTCAAAGCCCTTAAGGAAGCTTCCTTAGACGTCCATGGAGTGGCAAGGGCGCTGGCGCACCGCGAGGCCTCCGAGGAGGAGGATAGGCTGCGCCAAGCTAACGAGGACCTCCTGATGGACCTCGAAGCCCAAAAACGCGAGACGGAGAGGCTTAAGAAGAAGCTGGCCGAGCTTCAGGCCCGGTCTCCGGCGTTGCCCGCTGGTCCCCCGGAGGACGCAGTCGAAGTCATTACGGCGAGGGTGGAGAAGGCCCTCGCCAAAAAGACACGAGCAGACAAAAGGGGGCCCTCTACACCCCCCCAAAGACGTCGTCTGCTGACGCCGCCTCCGATGGAGTCCACGACCACTCCACCACTGTACGCCTCGCCAATGCTTCCATCGCGACGCGACAGTGGATCCCGCAGATCCTCTGCGAGGTCGTGGCCACCGTGGTTCCCACGCCTCCCCCTTTACAGGAGGCGTGGTCAGAGGTAGTTGGCCGAAAGGCCAAATCGCAAAGGAGGGCGCCGCAGCCTCCCACGCCGGTTGCTCAGCCGGCGCAAAGGCCGCCAGCGCCCAAGAGCAAGAAGAAAAGGAAGAGGAGAAGGAGGAAGAGGCGGCAGCCGAAAACCCCCAAGGCGCCGGCGGTGGTTTTCACCATCGCCGAGGACGCAGGGGAGGGCCTGGACTACCCCGGGCTCCTAAAGAAGGCCCGCCAGGAAATTAACCTGGCAGAGCTGGGCATTTCAGGGCCTCGGATGCGTCCCGCCATCACTGGTGGGCGCATCATTGAGTTGCCCGGGGCCGACGCCAAACAGGCGGACGCGTTGGCCCGAAAACTGCGACAGGTGCTCGGCGCGGGGGTCCGAGTCGCCAGACCGGAAAAATGCTGCGAGATGCGCATTACCGGTCTGGACGACTCCATAAGGAAGGAGGAGGTCGGGGGAGGCTGCACAGGCTGCGGGCTGTGGGCTCGGCCCCTTTAAAGTGGGGAAATTCGCCGCCACGGGCGAGGCTAGGGAGCGTTTGGCTCAGGGCCCCCGTGGACATAGCGAAGAAGCTTGCGGCGAAGGGGCACCTCACCATTGGGTGGAGCACAGCGCGGATTCGACTACTCGATCCGCGCCCCCTGAGGTGCCACAAATGCCTGGAGCTGGGCCATGTCAGGGCCCAGTGCTCCAGTGAGGAGGACCGCAGCGGTTTGTGCTACCGCTGCGGCAAGCCGGGCCACATCGCAGCTGCGTGTGTGGCCGCCCCTGCTTGCGCACTCTGCGCAAGTAAGGGGCTTTCGGCGAGTCATGCCGTCGGCAGCCGGGGTTGCCAGAAGCCGCGAAGAAGTCGCGCGGAGCACGGGCCAAGGGCGGAGTAGCCGCCGTAGCCGTGGGCACCGCAGGTGGTTCCCGCGAGTAGAGACTGGGAAGTCTCTACTCGCATTGCACGGGACACTGCGAAGGTCGGGACGTCCAGTGGCCTGGATGTCCCGTCGGCGTAGCACGCATACGCCAGGCGGGGGGTTTGTCGCTGACATCTCATGGAAGCCCTGCCCCCCGTCCCGACGCGCGCGAAGGCCACCCCTGGGGTTTTAGTGGGTAATTCCGCCACTATGGCGGACTAGTCCCACATAACCGGTGCCATCCCCAGTGGCACGGTATGCGAGGCATTTCCCCAGGGAAAAAAAAAAAAAAAAAAAAAAAAAAAAAAAAAAAAAGGTTAGGTTAGGTTAGGTTAGGTTGGGGTGGGGTGCGTGCCGGGTTACCTCCTCGTGTGCTTGGACTGTTGCTTGTCCTTGTTGAATTTAATTCGGCAGGGAACGGTAACAGTTTGGGCCGGTGCACCCTGGGCGACGGGGAATGATCTTAAAGTTTTACTTTGAGCATATTCTTCGTCGGCTAAATACTCGGCGGGGCTGGCTGTCCTCTGCCCCTCTGCTTTAGCAGAGGCGTATGTGGGCGGTCAGGGGGGGGCAAACCGTTACTCCCAGTCTGGGAGCCGGGGACCGGTTGCGACTTTTCGATCCTTTCGCACGGTCAAGAGGAGCCAACCTCAATAAAAAACCCCCAAATCCCAAGGTTTGAAGGCGTGCCGATGGGATGGATGGCCGGGGGGGTAGTCTCGGTCACTAGCGCAAGAAGGGGGGGCAACTGCGCCCGCAAGCAGTGAAGCAAAATGGACAGTTGCAGCAAAAAACTAATACCCCAGGAGGGTACCAGCAAGCCTAGCGCTGCTGGAGAATCCCTCCCCGCCTCTCGAGGCGGGCAGCCCCACGTATCTGGGGGGGGCTCCAACTGTGCCGCGGCTTCGGTCGCGTCGGGTAGTAGGGAGGAGTTTGAGAGTTTGGTTCGTCCCTGTTCAGTTGCTCTGGCACGTACACCTGTGCCCTTCAGCAAACTGCAGGATTTCGACATCCAATACACGGATTCGGAGGATTACTTGTCCGAGGACTCGATGGGGGAGGGCCTTTACGGTAGTACCCAGTCTTTGTTCTCAGACTCAGGGGCTAGGCGCAAGCGACCAGCCCCCGAAGAAGACACTGCCGCCTCAGGCGAGGCGAGACCAAGCGAGGGCATCCCCAGACCATCGGGGAATGCTCCTAAGAGAGGACGTGGTCGCCCACCGACCACGGGTGAATATGTAGGGCTGGCCAAAGCGCAGGAGGCGCTGAACAAGGCCAAGGAGCGAGACCTGCAGCTCCGGGCTGAGGAAGAGATGGCGGGCATGGTCGCCTGCATTAAGGTACGGCGTAGTTCCGGCGAAGCTGCGTTGCGAGGGGAAGCCCCCAGTGAGTACCTCACCACTGGGGAGCTCAACGCGCGTCTTACGGGCAACGCGAAACTTATTTTGAGAGTGGCCGAGAAGTCCGGCAATCTGAAGGGAACCTTCGTGAAGGCCCTCAAAGAAGTGGCACAAGATCTGGGGTCCATTGCGCAGGTTCTCACCCAGCGCACCCCGGACAAAGAAGTAGGCGCACTGCAGGAGATGGTGGAGCGTCTCAGAAAGCAGAACTGCGAGCAGGCCAGCCAAATCGAGAAGATGCGCAACGAGCTTGACGAGATCTACGTCAAGTCTCGTAAGTCGCAAATGGCTGGCGCCGTAGCCGACAATACTTCGGCCGAGACGTTGGCGGCCACCATCGCCGCTCATGTGGAGAAGGCTCTAGCTGAGCGCACGTTTTCTCTGGCGATTCCTGCGCCCGAGTCTGTGCCACGCTCGCTCAGCCCAATGGACTTGGCTGCACCATCGGACCCTGCTCCCGCTTTGCGGTCGAGCGTGCGGGTGGCCACTAAGGCTAAGCCTGTGTCAGCTGCCACTGACCCGCCTCCTCAGGTTGAGGAAACCTGGGCTACAGTGGCGAAAAGGAAAAAGAAGGCCAAATCAACGGCGGCACTACCATCTGCCGCGCGAGGTCCTCCGGCGAATACTACCGCCCCGGCGCCAACTCCTACAGCGGTTCTGCCCGCAAGCGCCAAGAAGAAGCCCGCCAAGCGGCGGCGGAAAAGGAAGCGGCCCCAAGTCCGGGTCCCCAAAGCACCGGCTGTGGTGCTGACCCTGGACATGGAGGCAGAAAAGAGGGGACTGACATACGGGGTTGTCCTCGCGAAGGCCCGGGAGCAAATCGACCCCGGCCAACTTGGGGTCGGCCCGATGAGAATGCGGAACGCCATAACCGGTGGCCGCATTATAGAGTTAGCCGGCACGGACGCCGAAAAAGCCGAGTTATTCGCGACACGGCTTAAGGAGGTTCTCGGAGATGAAGTTAGGGTCACCAGGCCGGTGAAGAGCAGGGAGCTGCGGTTCACTGGCCTGGATGACTCAATATCCAAAGAAGAACTCGCCAAAGCCATCTCCGAGAAGGGGGGTTGCAAGGAGGGCGAAATCAAAGTCGCAGAGATACGACGCAACGGGCGTGGCCTGGGTTCAGCATGGGCGCAGGTCCCTGTGGAGGCTGCAAAGGTGTTTGTGGCCTCGGGACGTTTGCTGGTGGGGTGGAGCTCCGCGCGAGTTCAGCTGCTGGATGCTCGCCCCATCAGATGTTTTCGGTGTCTTGAGCTTGGACACACCAAGCTCAAGTGTCCTTCGGAGGTGGACCGCAGCGGTCTCTGTTACCGCTGCGGATTTTCGGGTCATCTCGCGGCTACTTGCGTAGCCGCTCCTTCCTGCGTCTTATGCGCTGCCAAGGAACGGCCGGCAAAATCATGTCGTGGGTAGCTCGGGGTGCACCAAACCCCCGAGCAAGAAGGCCAGCAGCGGTGCCAAGGGCGGGCGAGCCGCCTCCAAGGGCGGGCAAGCCGCCGGAAAGGCACATGCCGCGGGTGGTACCAGCAGGTAGTTGGTTGGGGAACCACTACCTGCATTGCACAGGTACCCCGCGAAGGTCGGGCAGTCCTCAGTGGCCTGAGGCTCCCGTCGACGGAGACGTCCGTAGAGCGCAGGGCGGGCAATGAGTATAAGGTCCGCTGACACCTTTGCCCGTCCTACATGCGCGAGAAGGCCACCGTCAGGTTTTAGTGGGTAAATGCGGCACCTTCCATCTTTGCCGCACTAGTCCCACATAACCGGCGCCCCTCCCCAAGGGGCGCGGTAGGCGAGGCCTTTCCTGACGATAAAAAAAAAAAAAAAAAAAAAAAAAAAAAAAAAAAGGTTGGGGTGCGTGCCGGGTTACCTCCTCGTGTGCTTGGACTGTTGTTTGTCCTTGTCGAATTTATTCTGCAGGGAACGGACAACAGTTTGGGCCGGTGCACCCTGGGCGACGGGGAATAATCTTAAAGTTTTACTTTGAGCATTGTTCTTCGTCGGCTAAATACTCGGCGGGGCTGGCTGTCCTCTGCCCCTCTGCTTTAGCAGAGGCGTATGAGGGCGGTCAGGGGGGGGCAAACCGTTACTCCCAGTCTGGGAGCCGGGGACTGGTTGCGATCTTTTCGATCTTTTCGCACAGTCGCGAGGAGCCAACCTCAATAAAAAACCCCCAAATCCCAAGGTTTGAAGGCGTGCCGATGGGATGGATGGCCGGGGGGGTAGTCTCGGTCCCTAGCGCAAGTGGGGGGGCAGCTGTGCCCGGAAGCAGCGGTTTAAAATGGATAGTTCGGCTACAAAACAAATACCCCAGGAGGGTACCTGTCGCTCCGCGGCAGGAGAATCCCTCCCCGTCCCTCGGGACGGGCAGCCCCGCGTATCTGGGGGGGGCACCAACTATTCTGCGGGTCAGCCCGCTATGCCAAGGGAGGACATCTCTTTATCTGGCATTACGCGACCATGTTCGGTTGCATTGGAGAGGACACCTGTGTCGTTTAGTCGTCTGCAGGACTTTGACTTAGACTATGAGTCCGATGAATATCTGTCGGACGACTCAATGGGGCCGGGCTTCTACGGAAGCTCGCAATCACTTATATCGGACCCGGGGCTTCGCCGTAAACGGCCTGCACCCGAAGAGGACTTACCCGCTTCAAGCGGAAGTACAAAACCTGCTCCCATAACACCCGGGAGCACCTCGAAACGAGGACGTGGTCGCCCACCGACCACTGGGCACTTTGTCGGTCTCGCCAAGGCCAAAGAGGCCCTTAATAAGGCGAAGGAGCGAGAGCTTCAACTCCAGGCGGAGGAGGAGTTGGCAGGCATGGTTGCGTGTGTGAGGGCTCGTCGAAGATCTGGGGAAGAGGCCCTGAAGGGGCGGGCTGACCCCGAGTACCTCACCACTCCTGAATTAAATGCGCGCCTGCAAGGAGGCGCCAAGATAGTTTTGAAGGTTGCGGAAAAGTCGGGCAACTTGAAGGGTACCTTCGTGAAGGCCCTGAAAGAAGTCGCAACGGAGCTGTGTTCCATAGCTCAGGTGCTGAACCAGCGCACCCCCGACCAGGAGGTAAAGATTCTGCAGGACATGTATGAGCGCCTGCAGAAGCAATATGATGCAAGTGCTCGTCATCGAAAAAATGAGGAACGAGCTCGATGAGATGGAGCTGGCGTCCCGCGCTAGGGTGACCCAAAGTCAGTCGGGTATCACTGAGGAGACGATGGCTGCTGCAATTAAAGCGGCAGTAGAGAAGGCTCTGGCCGAGCGGACGTCCCAAGTGGAGATTCCCCGCCCCATGAGCCCAATGGATATGGCTTTTGCGTCGTCCGATCCAGCACCCGCCCCGCGGTCGAGCGGGCGGGCACGCATCCAAACCCAGGAGAGGTCAACTTTAGAGACTACCCCCCCACCTCCTCCTCAGGAAGAAACGTGGGCGACTGTAGTCTCTAAGAAGAAGAAGAAGAAGGCAACAAAAACGGCACGACCATCTGCCGTCGCTCCTGTCTCGCAAGCTCCAGTTCCTGGGGCCTCTGCGGAGAAGTCTCAACCGCCCCCCACAGTTCTGCCTGTGTCGAAAGGGAGGGGTAAAAAGAAAAAGAGAAGGAGGAGGCCTCAAGTCAAGGTACCCAAAGCACCGGCTGTGGTGTTGACGCTGAGCCCTGACGCTCAAAAGGCAGGCGTCACATATTCGACAATTCTGTCGAAAGCGCGGGAGAATGTCAATCCTGCTGAGATTGGCTTGGGGGAGGTCAAGGTGCGGAAGGCCTTCAGTGGTTCTCGTATCCTTGAGCTACCAGGGGGTGATAAGTCGAAGGCAGACGAATTTGCGAACCAAATCCGCCAAGTCCTTGGCGAGGAGGTTTTCGTCTCCAGACCGGTGAAGTGCAGGGAGCTGCGGATCACCGGTCTGGATGACTCCATCACAAAGGAGGAAGTGGGTAGGGCAGTCGCAGCAAAATCTGGTTGTGAAGTGTCAGAGGTGAAGGTCGGCGAAATTCGTCAAAGCGGTAGGGGACTGGGGACCATTTGGGTCCAGGTCCCCGCAGAAGGGGCAAAAGTGTTGTCTTCGGCACGGCGCCTCCTGATTGGCTGGAGCTCGGCGCAGATCACTCTGCTCGAGTCCAGGCCAATGAGGTGCCACCGGTGCCTTGAGTTAGGACATACTCGGGCTACTTGCCCAGGTGGGGAAGACCGCAGCGGACGCTGCTATCGCTGTGGAGTCGCAGGCCATCTTGCGGCCTCTTGTTCGTCGCCTCCCTCCTGTGCTCTGTGCGCAGCGAAAGGCCGGCCTGCCAGCCATATAATCGGCAGCAAGGGCTGTGTTCCGCCCGAAAACAAGAAGCGCGGTTCGCGCGGCGCTCAGGGTGGTTCAGCCGCCGGAGCAGCGCATACCGCGGGGTAGCCTGCAGGTAGTGGTTGGGGAGCCACTACCTGCATTGCACAGGCCCCCGCGAAGGTTGGGATGTCCTCAGTGACCTGAGGCTCCCTTCGACGGAGATGTCCGTTGGCGCAGGGCGGGCTGACATGGTCGGTCTATTTTCCCATTGCCCGCCCCTGAAGCGCGAGAAGGTCACCGTCAGGTTTTAGTGGGTAATTGCGGCACCTTCCATCTTTGCCGCACTAGTCCCACATAACGGGCGCCCCTCCCCTAGGGGCGCGGTAGGCGAGGCCTTTCCTGACGTAAAAAAAAAAAAAAAAAAAAAAAAAAGGTTAGGTTAGGTTGGTTAGGTTGGTGGGGTGCGTGGTGAGATACCTCCTCGTGGTGCACCCTGGTAACGTCCCAGTTTTTGGGACGGCTAAAATCTCACCAACAGGCGCGGCTAGTTTGACACTTTCGTCGGCTAGTCGGGCCGCCCGTAAACCCCAATCACGGGGAACGGTGGCCGGTGTCTCAGTCTGAGACGCGGGCCGCGTGGAGACAACCACTATAAAAAACCACGGGGTGGGGTATGCCGCTCCCACTCCTCTGCTTTCAGAGGATGCCGGGAGTGGCCGGGCAAACCGTTATCCCCAGTCTGGGGACCGGGGACCGTTGCGATTTGTCATCTTTTCGCACGGTCGCGAGGAGCCAACCTCAATAAAAAACCCTTAAATCCCAAGGTGTATGCGTGCCGAGGGGATGGATGGCCGGGGAGGTAGTCCCGGTCGCTAACGCAGAGGGGAGGGTGTTGTTGGGTCACCACGCCCATAAGTGGTAAACAAATATGGAAAATAAGTCTGTTTTGAAAAAGAGTCTCCGGGCGGGTCCCAGCACCTCAGGTGCTGGGGAATCCCGCACGCGCTCCGGCAAGGAGCGCGTCTGCCCCACGTACTACGGAGGGGGCACAAAGCAGCTTACGGCCCAAGCGGGCAAAGGGAGTAGGAGGGTCCGGCGCGTATCATCCAGCGCGGACGAGTATGACGAAGAGTGTCAGGTGTTGTCTGAGTCGGAACTCGACTCAGACGATGCAACAGAAATGGAGCGGACATGTGGAAGTGCCACTTCCATGGTGTCAGAGAAGAGGAAGAGAGGGGAGATCTCCGACTCGGACGAGCGTCGCGACCCGGAATGGGGAGCAGGACCTCAAGAGTCGGTTACGCGCCCCTCTAAAAGAGGACGAGGACGTCCTCCCACAACGGGAGTGTACGTGGGTCTGGCTAAGGCCAAAAAGGCCTTGCTAGACGAAAAGGAGAGGGAGATCCGCCTTCAAGCGGAGGAGGAGTTGCTGCAGTTGGCGACCCGGATTAAGGAGCGCAGGGTGTCGGGCGAAGTGGCCCTTGCCGACCCCAAAAGGTCCGACCCGGAGTTTCTGTCACTCCTCGAGCTCTGCGGCCGTCTGTCGCAGAGCTCAAAATGCATTGTTAAGGTGGCTCAGACGTCGGGCAACCTTAAGGGAACTTTTGTAAAGGCCCTTAAGGAGGCGGCCCTTGACGTGCACGGAGTAGCCCGGGTGCTAATGCACCGTGAGGCCTCCGAGGAGGAAAGAGGTTGCGCGAGGCAAATGAAACCTGAAGGCGGAGCTGGAAGCCCAGCGACGCCAGGTGGAGCAGCTGAAGAGGGATCTGTCTGAACTTCGGACACGACCAGCTGTTCCCCAGGAAGAGGTGGCCAGCATGGTTGCGGCGAGGGTGGAAGAAGCCCTCGCGAAAAAGAAGAAAGTGGATAAGGGGACCTCCAAAACCCCCGAAAGGCGTCGCTCTACAACGCCTTTGCCGATGGAGACGACGGCCACTCCACCGTTGTACGCGTCGCCTATTCTCCTGCCGCGGCGTACAGGGGAGTCCCGCAGAACTTCTGCGAGGTCGTCACACTCAGTGGCACCCACGCCTCCCCCTATACAGGAGGCGTGGTCGGAGGTGGTCGGCCGAAAGGCCAAAGGGAAAAAGGGGTCCACGGCACCAGCTGCTCCTGCGCCGGTTGTTCAGCCGGCACAACGGAAAGCGGTGCCGAAAAAGAAGAAGCGCAAGAGAAGAAAGAAAAGGAGGCAGCCGAAAGCCCCGAAGGGCCCGGCGGTCGTCTTCACGATCGCCGAGGAAGCAGCTGACAAGCTCGAATATAGCGAGCTTCTAAAAAAGGCCCGCCAGAACATTAATCTGGCGGAGTTGGGGATCTCCGGGCCTCAAATGCGCACCGCCATTACTGGCGGACGCATCATAGAGCTGCCCGGATCCGATGCAAAGAAGGCTGACGCGCTTGCCAAAAAGCTGCGAAATATTTTCGGAGAGGGGGGTTCGGGTGTCCAGACCGGAGAAGTGTTGCGAGCTGCGCATCACCGGCCTGGACGACTCAATCCGGAAGGAGGAGGTGGTGGGGGAGGCCGCCCAGGCTGCGGGCTGCGGGTTGGGCCCCTTCAAAGTAGGAGAGATTCGGCGCCACGGGCGAGGCCTCGGGAGCGTGTGGCTCCGGGCCCCCGTGGAGATCGCCAAGAAACTTGCGAAGATAGGGCACCTCGCCATTGGCTGGAGCACGGCGCGGATTCGGTTACTCGAACCGCGCGTGCTGAGGTGCCACAAGTGTCTGGAGCCGGGCCATGTTATGGCTCGCTGCTCCAACGAGGAGGACCGCAGCGGTTTATGCTACCGCTGCGGAAAGCCGGGCCACATCGCAGCTGCGTGTGTGGCCGCCCCTGCTTGCGCACTCTGCGCCAGTAAGGGGCTTTCGGCGAGCCATGCCGTCGGCAGCCAGGGTTGCCAGGTGCCGACGAAGAAGTCGCGCGGAGCACGGGCCAAGGGCGGAGTAGCCGCCGTAGCCGTGGGCACCGCAAGTGATCCCCGCGAGTAGAGACTGGGGACGTCTCTACTCGCATTGCACGGGGCACTGCGAAGGTCGGGACGTCCAGTGGCCTGGATGTCCCGTCGGCGTAGTCACGCATACGCCAGGGCGGGGGGTTTGACGCTGACGTTCGTTCACGAGAACCCTGCCCCCCGTCCGCACGCGCGCGAAGGCCACCCCAGGGGTTTTAGTGGGTAATTCCGCCACGATGGCGGACTAGTCCCACATAACCGGTGCCACCCCCAGTGGCACGGTATGCGAGGCATTTCCCCTGGGATACAAAAAAAAAAAAAAAAAAAAAGGTTAGGTTGGGGTGCGTGCCGGGTTACCTCCTCGTGTGCTTGGACTGTTGCTTGTCCTTGTTGAATTTAATTCGGCAGGGAACGGTAACAGTTTGGGCCGGTGCACCCTGGGCGACGGAGAATGATCTTAAAGTTTTACTTTGAGCATCATTCTTCGTCGGCTAAATACTCGGCGGGGCTGGCTGTCCTCTGCCCCTCTGCTTTAGCAGAGGCGTATGTGGGCGGTCAGGGGGGGGCAAACCGTTACTCCCAGTCTGGGAGCCGGGGACTGGTTGCGATCTTTTCGATCTTTTCGCACAGTCGCGAGGAGCCAACCTCAATAAAAAACCCCTAAATCCCAAGGTTCGAAGGCGCGCCGAGGGGATGGATGGCCGGGGGGGTAGTCTCGGTCACTAGCGCAAGAAGGGGGGGCAGCTGTGCCCGGAAGCAGCGCAGTAAAAACTATGGACAGTTGTAGCAAGAACAAAATACCCCAGGAGGGTACCAGCATGACTCGCTCTGCTGGAGAATCCCTCCCCGCCTCTCGAGGCGGGCAGCCCCGTGTATCTGGGGGGGGCTCCAACTGTGCCGTGGCTTCGGCCGCGTTAAGAGAGGGGTCTTCATCTGTTACGAAACCTTGCTCGGTTTCCCTAACAAGAACACCAATACCGTACACTGCGTACGATGAAGATGAAGAGTTTTTCGATTCTGATGATGAGTATGGGTCAGATAGGTCGATGGGGGGGGCTTTTTATGGGAGCTCCCAATCCATTTATTCGGAGTCAGGCCTTAAAAGAAAGAGGACTGCTGTTGAGGACAGCAAAGAAGAGACTGACACTCCCAGACCATCCGGGAGCACGTCTAAGAGAGGTCGCGGTCGCCCGCCTACTACTGGCCACTTTGTTGGTTTGGCCGCGGCGAAGCAAGCACTGAATGAGGCAAAGGAGAAAGAGTTGCGCCTACAGGCGGAAGAGGAGGTAGCGGAGATGGCTGCCCGAGTTCGCACACGCAGGGAGTCTGGGGCCAGAGCCTTTAATGGCTTAGAGAGCCCGGAACTTTTGTCGTCCTCGGAGCTGAACCAGAGGCTGATGTCCAGTGCTCAGGTCATACTTAAAGTTGCCGAGAAGTCGGGGAACCTTAAGGGCACTTTTGTCAAAGCCCTTAAGGAGGCAGCCCTCGACGTCCACAGTGTGGGCACCCTGCTCATACGGCGTACGGTGGACGACGAGGTCAGAGCGCTGGAAGAGGTCACGACTACACTCCGGCAACGTAATCAGGACCAGGCTAAAGAAATAGCCCAACTACGGGAGGAAATGGTCAAATTAAAGGCGCAGCAAGCAGAGACACAGGCGGCCGGCATGACGCCGGATGCTATCGCCGCTTTGATAGTCAAAACTGTGGAGGGGGCGCTGTCGCAGAGGTTGCCGACTCAGGCTCCTCGTGCAGACAGCCCCATGGATTTGTCACCCTTGTTGCCCGACCCAGCTCTCGCTATGCGGTCGAGCGGGCGGACACACGAGCAAGCCCCGGAGTCGACACGACCACCGAGCCCTGACCCGCCGCCTCAGACTGAGGAAACGTGGTCAACGGTGGTTAAAAAGAAGGCGAAGAAGAAGAAAGCGGCACGACCACCTGTTGCCGCTCCAGTCGTGAGGGAAAAGTCGGCGGTTCCATCCGCACCTCAAGAGGTCGCAGCGGTTCCGTCCGCTTCTGCAGCTCCGACTGCGAAGAAAAAACCCGCCAAAAAACGGCGGAGGAAAAAGAGGACCCAGATCCGGGTTCCGAAGTCGCCAGCGGTAGTGCTGACGTTGAACCCGGATGCTGTAAAAGAGGGCGTCTCGTACGGGGAAGTACTCGCGAGGGCACGGGAGAATGTTGATCCCGTACAAATAGGGGTTTCCGGACCCATCAAGATGCGTTCCGCAATCACTGGCGGGCGCATATTAGAGTTGACTGGGGCAGACGCTGCAAAAGCAGATATTTTCGCGTCTAAGCTTAGAGAGGTAGTGGGGGAAGTTGCCAAAATCTCCAGACCGGTGAAGTGCAGAGACTTACGTCTTACCGGTCTGGATGACTCGATCTCGAGGGAGGAGCTTGCGAGTGTCCTAGCGCAAAAAGGGGGTTGTGGTCCGACGGACATCAAAGTCGGGGAGATTAGGAAGAGTGGACGGGGGCTGGGTACCGTATGGGTACAGGCCCCGGCTGAGGCTGCGAGGGTACTCGTCTCGGTTCGACGCCTTACAGTGGGGTGGAGCTCGGTGCAGATTTACCTGCTCGAAGCTCGCCCCCTAAGGTGTCACCGATGTTTAGAACTTGGGCACACAGTCGCCAACTGCACAAGTGAGGAGGACCGCAGCGGGTCATGCTACCGCTGCGGTAAGAAAGGTCACCAAGCGGCGTCGTGCTCCGCAGTTCCGTCCTGCGTCCTCTGCACGGCCAAGGGTCGACCGGCTGCGCACGTTGTTGGTGGTTTGGGGTGCACACAACCCCCAAACAGGAAGAGCAGCGGTGCCAAGGGCGGGCCAGCCACCTCAAAGGGTGGGCCAGCCGCCACAAAGGCACATGCCGCGGGAGAGACCAGCAGGTAGTTGGTTGGGGAACCACTACCTGCATTGCACAGGTCCCTGCGAAGGTCGGGTAGTCCTCAGTGGCCTGAGGCTCCCGTCGACGGAGATGTCCGAACAGCGCCAGGGCGGACTAAATGGTCGGTCTATTTTCCCATTGTCCGTCCCTGAAATGCGCGAGAAGGCCACCGTCAGGTTTTAGTGGGTAATTGCGGCACCTTCCATCTTTGCCGCACTAGTCCCACATAACCGGCGCCCTCCCCAAGGGGCGCGGTAGCGAGGCCTTTCCTGACGAAAAAAAAAAAAAAAAAAAAAAAAAAAGGTTTTTTTTTTTTTTTTTTTTTTTTTTTTTTTTTTCTCCAAGCTTAACATTTGTTTCACAATATTGTTCATGATTTAGGAAGGTGATAGGAAAGTTTGGTAGCTTGTCCCCGTGGTGCCTTCGTGTTGACGTTCCACGGGGACTTTTTGGTAGGGGACGGATTTAGGAAAGATAGGAAAATAAGGTCCTCTGGGTAGCGAGTAGAAGTGCTAACCAGGGGGAAATTTTGGGAAGAGTAAAGGAAGGATCAGGGAATAAATAAGAGGGAAAGGAAAAGAAAAGAAAAAGATTTGGAGGGCTAATTGGATTAGGAACAATCAGTCCTTAAAAACTAGTTATGCTATTACAATAATCACACTTTTTCTCTATTACTCTTAATTATCATTAAAATGACACATTTGCACTACTGGAGGCGGCACTCGGCAGCTCCCATTTGCACACGAACAGCTGCTGCCGATTGCCGCCCCCAGCACCCCTTTGCACCGCCTTGCGCACTTTGCATCCTTTTGCACCCCTCACCTAGACAGATTCTAATCAGTTACAAAATAATAAAGGTATTACAATCTTGTGAAAAATTTTCCCATTGAGGGGCGCAAACGGCTGCAACCGGATGCAAAAGGCTGCATTTGGGTGCAGACGGCAGCCACCGGCCAAGGCCGGCAGCTGCCGCCCGCTCCCGCTGCCCTCTGCCTCCGACCGCCGCCACCCCCACCCCACACACAGAAAATCTTAGCCAGTTTAATATTACAATTTAAATTTATAAATACTAATATGTATCAATATTACAGTCCCATTATTACAATTTTTGTGAAAAATTTTCCAAGTGAGAGGTGCAAACGGCCGCTGCCGGATGCAAAAGGCCGCATTTGGGCGCAGACGGCAGCCACCGGCCACAGCCGGCGGCCGCCGCCCGCGCCCGCAGCCCTCTGCACCCGACAGCAGCCGCCCCCATCCCACACCCAGAAGGTCTTAACCAGTTTAATATTGCAACTTAAATCTATAAATATTGATATTACAGTTTTGTGAGAATTTCCAAGTGAGGGGCGCAAACGACCGCAGCCGGACGCAAAAGGCCGCATTTGGGTGCAGACGGCAGCCACCGGCCACGGCCGGCGGCCGCCGTTCGCGCCCGCAGCCCTCTGCACCCGACAGCAGCCGCCCGCACCGCCCCCCAGAAAACTATTGGCCGGATCCAGAATTAAAATTAGAATAACAACTATTAACGTTGATACTTCCGTGAAAAAGAAAGAAAGAAAACTGTACCAAGTGTGGGGGGCCATCAAATATACTTATATATGTACTATGTCTACACAAAACAAACGAAATCAAAAAGGCTTCAAAAAGGCTTCTGTAGCGCCCTGAAATCTTCCAAGTGTCGGCCACACTCGACCCTCCGCCCTCCGCGGCCAACTGCAGCCTCCCGCGCCCGACACTTGGAAAATCCTCAACTTATTCCAAAACACAAAAATCAATTATATGACATACCTTACTGTTATATACCTTACTATTAACATAATGTAAGTTTTTTTTTTTTTTTTTTTTTTTTTTTTTTTTTTTATCCTTATGGCTATTTACGATATATTTATAACATAACATTGACCCGCATAAACACATGCGCAGTCATTCGACACCAAGCGGCAGCACCCCCTCGCACCCGATGGGTCGCTGCCGCCTGCTGCCTTTTGCGCCATTTTGCGCCTTATACTAGAAATCATATGTAACCTATATTATATAATGCCTATACCCTATGTAATACATATACCCACACACCCACACACTCACGCACAGGTCAATCGACAACAAGCGGCAGCACCCCCTCGAACCCGACGGGTTGCTGCCGCCTGCTGCCTTTTGCGCCCTTACACTTGAAGTTTCCATAGCCAGTTCTAACTATGTATTACAGTATATCCTACTTATAGCTATCACCTATTTACAATATAGCATTATGCACTATTATTGCTTGACCCGCATAAACACATGCACAGTCATTCGACACCAAGCGGCAGCACCCCCTCGCACCCGATGGGTCGCTGCCGCCTGCTGCCTTCTGCGCCCTTTTGCACCTTATGCTAGAAATCATATGTATAACCAACTCTATCTATTTACAGTGTATCGTACTTATTGCCTAGTACCTATTTACAACATAATATTATATACAACTCTAATCACTTGACCCGCATGCACACATGCACAGGTCATTCGACAACAAGCGGCGGCACCCCCTCGCACCCGATGGGCTGCTGCCGCCTGCTGCCTATTGCGCCCTTTCGCGCCTTATGCTAGAAATCATATGTAACCTATATAATATAATGCCTATATCCTATATAATACATATACCCACACACACACACCTGCCCACACACACGCACACACACACGCACACACACACACACGCCCAGGTCAATCGACAACAAGCGGCAGCACTCCCTCGAGCCCGATGGGTTGCTGCCACTTGCTGCCTTTTGCGCCCTTTTGCGCCTTATGCTAGAAATCTTATGTATAACCAACTCTATCTATTTACAGTGTATAGTACTTATTGCCTAGTACCTATTTACAACATAATATTATATACACCTATCGCTTGACCCGCATGCACACATGCACAGGTCATTCGACAACAAGCGGCAGCACCCCCTCGCACCCGATGGGCTGCTGCCGCCTGCTGCCTTTTGCGCCCTTTCGCGCCGTACCTTGTAACTTTATAAGTAGTTACGGAATAAGACCCATGGACCCCAGAGCACCTTAATGTTGGATCTACGGCTGGTTCAGCCCCTGTTAAACGCTTTCAATTTATCGTAAATTCGTGTAATAAGTGCAACTACAGATTTCACTAAGCTGTCTATTGCTACGATAGTAGTGAAGTCAAAAGGATCGACCCCGCGACTGCGGCAACGCTCGAGATGTTCGTGTCTCTCATTGGCAAACCGAGGACATGAGGTGAGCAGATGCATTGGGTCTTGTGTGGTGGTTCCATCGCATGGACAGACATCAGTGTCCAATATCTTAAATCTGAACAAGTAAGATCGATGTGCCCCGTGCCCGGTCAGCCATTGAGTGAGGTAGAATGTCAGCTCACACCGAGTCCTGAACTCCCTGATTGCTGCCAGTGTGGGGAATATATTGCGGGTGTGTCTCCCCTGGGGGGCTCCCTCGTACCTCTTCTCCCATTCTTCCTCAGCTCGGTCCATAGCTATCTTCTTAACATATGATATGGGGAAATGTAGGTAATCAGGACTCTTCTTGAGGGTGGCAGCACTACCCGCCTCCATGTCTGCCCTCTCATTCCCTGGAATACCCACGTGGCTCTTCACCCAACAAAACCGGATGGATCCCGTGGGCGCGTGCTCAATCAGGGTCTTGTGAATCTGGGAGATTAGCGGGTGAGTGCTGCTGCGGTCCTGTAGAGCCTGTAATGATGATAGTGAGTCGGAACAAATGAGGGCATCCGCATAACCCCTGTCACACGCCATGCGGCTGGCCTTCAGGATGGCATAAAGTTCCGCCTGGAACACGGTGCAGACGCTGTGCAGCTTGAACTTATGTACCGACACCGCAGGGCTTCTTTCAGGATCGACGCACACCACCGCCGCACCGACAGCGTCATCCTCCTTCTTGCTACCATCAGTGAAAAGTTGGACGGTGTTATCTCTGCATGCTGCACAGATCTGCTCCGAGTCGTTGGCGACGTGATACTCAGGGGATACCCTTAGCGCAGGATGCGGCATTTCAGCAATAGGAGTTGGGGTCTCGAGTCGCATGTCACACGGCAGGAAATCGGTATAACCCCGCAGGCGAGTTTGCTCCGCTTCAGCCACTCGCAAGACCTCAATATCCAGTGGCATAAACCTTGCCAGCGCGGAAGCGGCATTGGCAGAGACCGTGCGATAGGCCCGAATGGCTCGAATAGCGAACCCTCTCTGCATCGCCAGTAGCCGCTTAGCGTGAACCGCTCGTCGAACTGCTCGCCCCCAAATTGAGGCTGCATACGTTACTGTGGGGACTATTGCGTAGCGATAAATAGCATCTACGTTGGCTGGGTGCAGACCCCAGGAGGGTCGCACGAAGAGGCAAAGTCTTTTGAATAGCCGATTGGCTTTGTCAATAACGAATTTAATATGCTCCCTAAAATTGAGCCTGTTATCTATAACTACTCCCAGCAGTCTAAAATATTTACAAAAGGGGATGTGTATGCCCTGCATGCTGATGGAGATCCTAGCCGCCTTGGGTGTGAAAGCCAGGGCCCGAGTCTTGTCTGGTCCGAACTCCAACTTGACTCCCCTACCCCAATCCGCTATATGATCCAGGGCTGCACACGCAGCGCTCTGGAGAGATGTCATGTCCTTACCTGAAACCAGAAGCAACACGTCGTCAGCATATGCCTGTATGCGGCATCCCTCAGGCAGCTCCAACTCCAGAAGTTCATCCAGGATGAGGTTCCAAAGCGCCGGCCCACACGCCGAACCCTGTATGCACCCCCTGGTCATGTTTCTTGTCGCACAGGCGCCAGCATAGCTCAAAAATACCCTGCGATCCCCCAGGTAATCCGCAATGAGTCGAAATATGTTTGCAGGGCATCCAGTCAAAACGAAGTCTTTCCATAATGGCCGGCCACCAGGCCCTGTTGAAGGCCGATTTGATGTCAAGTGAGATTGCCACGCACATCCGCCCGGCGGCGCGGCTGCCCCTGATGGAGTCAATTGCATCCTGGAGAGCGTGAACAGCGGAAGTCTGATTCCGGAAACCGTACTGTCGGGGAGAAAGATTACCAGATGTGGCAAATGAGTGTAAGGCACCTACAAACACTTCTCCAGAGAGTTTGACCCAGCACGTGTGATAGGCCAATAGGCCTGTTGCTTCAGTGACTCCGCGCCGTCAATGCCAGGTTTAGGTATGATTTTAACTACAGCCATCTTCCAGCTTCTGGGGAAGTGACCGAGTGAGAGGCATCTATTATATATGCTGACGAATAACTCCGGAAAGCATTCCACCGCAGCCAGACATATATCAGAGGTAAGTCCATCTATTCCAGGTGCTTTCTTGGGTGACATATACCTGAGAGCCTCCAGCACTTCCCCGGTCGTGAACGGGCGGTCGTCGGGCGTCGTCGGGATGTTCCGGCACCTGGATCGGAGAGCTGCCTGCGCCGGTGTGTCCTGGTCGGGGGGGTCATCAGGAAAAAAGTGCTCGAGTAAGTATTCCGCCGACTCGTCCGGGCTAGCTGTGTGGCCGTTTGTGGTGGTGAGAGTTGCGGGCGCCTTCCTTGGGCCCCATCCGCCCGAAGCAGCGGGTTAGTTACTGTCCACACGCTGTCCAGGGTCTGCGCCTCACAAAACTCCTTGAAATGAGTGGTAGACTCCCTCCAGATGTCCTTCTTGTACTTCTCCTTGGCCTCGCGTAGGTTGCTAGCAGGATCTCCATTTCTTCCAGAGGGGTCCCACTCTCCCTCGCTGCATACACTTGATGCAGCCGGATCACCAATCCTCTCTGCTTCTCGAGCTGCGGGGACCAAAACGGTGGCCGCGGGGGCGACGGATGTCCTCCTCCACGCTTCGGGAATGCCTCTCCAGCGGCCCTATTGATGGCCGTCGTCAGCTTCAATACCAGGTCATCCAGTTCAGGCGAAGAGAGGCTTGAAACCCTGGTAGAGTCAAGTTCAGCTTCCAGTATGGCAGTCGCTAGGGCATCCTTAAACTTCTGCCAGTCGCTCTTCGATGAGGTGGAATAACGAAAGGTGCTCTGGGAGGGTGCCTGCGAAGCGGCAGCCTCGGAGGAGCTAGGGTGGTACCTATACAAAATGGCCAGATGCTGAGACGACGCTACAGCGCCGGGGTCTATCCTCCACTGCGAGACCCGCGGGGCCACATCGTCGGACACGAAGGTAAGATCTATGCTACTAACCCTAAATTCTCTATGTGTGACAGTTTCAAATGTGGGCTCCCCTGTGTTAATATTTAAAAATGCTCTGGAGTTCATGAAGTCATAGATCACATTCCCCCTCGCGTTGCCCCCCCCCCGCCGATCCCATGTCGTGTGCCTGCCATTGAAGTCACCCGCAACTATGCAAGTGCGATTATCAACGCTGTCGAGAAAAGCCTCAAGCGCGAGCATGGTGGGTGCAGGGTCAACGCGGGGTGGAATGTACACAGATACAATATACAATACAGATCGACCAAGGGCAAGCCTGACCACAGCCAAATCCGGGGTAGAGTACTGCGTAACTAAAATTGCCTTGGTCTTGCTGGCAAAACTCCTCTTAATGTATACAGCAGCCCTTACGCGCTCGCTGTGCCCCGTGACCTGAAAAGTGTCAGCGATCGGCGTGCCCTTGGCCAGGTTACCATTGCCCAAATAGGGCTCCGCCACAACAGCAACCTCCAGCTCCTTGCGAGAGAATGTGGCGCAAAACTCCCGAAACGCCACCAGCGATCTATCTAAATTACATTGAATAAAACGAGTTTGGAGATTGCTGCTGTTGCTACGCTCCGTAGTCAATCTTCTCCTCTACTCTCCTAAACATGGCTCTGTACCTGGGGCAGTCTTGACTAAACACGGAGTGATGTGTGCTTCCGCTGGTCTTAAATCTCGCGTTGTGTGCGACGCAGTTACCGCAGGTGGGCGGTGCAGTCGCTGTAGGGCAGTCGTCGCTGCCATGGTCCGCCCGCCCACAGTGCGAGCATAGTGGTGTGGCCTCGCAGCGGCCCTGAGTGTGCCCGAACTGCTGACAACGCCTACACTGGATAAATGGTGAGAAATTCTCCACGTGTACCCGTTGAAACTGCACACGTACCCTGGCGAGTGAAATGATGGCCCGCCAGGCCTTCGGGGAGGTGGAGAGCACTGCATTATACAGATTAGGGCTTCTGTTGCGCCTGAAGAATCTCACGCTGATGTCTGAGTCCGTGAATAGTGAGAGCTCGCTGTTCTGCTCCAATATAGTGGCAACCAGTTCATCCTGGCGAACATCCTTGGATATCCCTTTGAGAATAGCCATAGGGCGTAGTCTCCTTTCCGGCTCGGCCGAGATGTTCAGGGTGGCCGCCGCGTTGTTTATTCGCTCTAGAGCGTCCTTCATATGGTCCTGATTATCGAACTCTACCTTGGTCTTTCCCTTTGAGAGTTTTGTTACTCTCGCTGCTGTGTAATGGGTCTCTCTGTAATCAATGACCTTCCTGAGCACCCTGACCGCTTCCTCTCTGGGTGCCCCTTCTTTGTCGCATCTAAGGATGAGCGCTGGCTTCGGGGCGATTCCAGACCAGGGGGCACCGAGAGACCCGCATCATTGCGGTGAGACGACTGAGCATTCTTCGCTGCCATCTGTGCATAAGAGGTCCTCGGGAGCGATTCCGGGGCGCGCTCGTTCCTCTTCAGCTCAGCACGAACCGCTCGCGTGACTGCCCGCTCTATCATTGACGTTAGGTCAGCATTGGGCCCCTTCTCCATCCCAACCTCTGTGACTCGTGGTGGGTCAGTGTCATCACCTACACCCTTGCCCTTATCCTTCTCATACAGCTCTACAATTAACTTCTCTATCTGCTCACTACATCCTATAGCTGCTCCCCTCATTTCTTTAGACACACTCTTCTTCTGTCTAAGTATCTTCGGGATGCCCACTACCAGCATGAATATCTTCTCAAACAGCTCCCTATGCACTGATCCACTAAAGTCCCGAGGGCACTTAGGGGTCTCAGGTTGAGTACCCTGTTCCTCTGGGGTCTGATTCGTCTCAACAGATTCCACCTCCAATTCCGCGAAGCTGTTCTGGGTCTGATCCATACAGTGTTCTTTGGCTCCACCCGTAGGGGGGGGCGTGTCTGCATACTGCAACTCCTGGGTAGGGGATTGGCTCGAGCAGTCTGAACGGGTTTCCTGTTCTTCCCCATCTAGCGGTGTCCGCGCTCCCATTATGCGTTCCGAACGCCGCGGAACACTTTCAGTAGCGGGTGCGATAAAAGGAGGAGGGGGACACCGGGATTTAATGGGAGTACGCTGCATTTTGTCCGTGGAATACAAAAAATTACTGTGCAATGCAAACAAACAGACTTAGTCTAAGAGTCTAGAAAAACCGGCAGCCTACAGCATCCGTTTGCACCCTAAAGCGTCCATTTGCACCTTAAAGCGTCCGTTCGCGCCCTAAAGCGTCCCTCTGCACCTTAAAGCGTCCGCCTGCGCCCTAAGCCCTTTTGCGCCCGAACGCACCTTCTTGCACCCAAACGCACCCTTTTGCACCCAAACGCAAAAAAACACAAATACACTTCGCACCACAACACAGTAAGTAGCTGGACACAAAATTGTACTCTGCGCTATTCACTCACTCATGCTATTCACATATATGTATATATTATACTATATACCAAGGTCCCTATTCCTATTCCTGTCTACTTATATATATATATATATATTGTCACTTAAAATCAAGAATGTACTCACGTTATTGTTCACCTGCTCCCCAGTGAGATGGTTAGCAGCCGCAGGCAGTACTCACATCCAATCGTCTTGAACACTGCCGATCACTCAAGGTCCCTATCCTTACACTATCACAGTCCCGGAACTGCTAAACTAAACTCCCGAACTAATAGCGGTCACTATCTCACTTTGTCACTTCCCTAGGATATCAAACTACCACTAATCCAACACAAAGGTCACTGTCCACTTAATTAGTTCGCCACCTTTCGCAGCCAGTGGCACCCTTCTGCGCCGGGATGCAGCCGCAACCGACGCCGCAGCCGCCGCCGGTGGCACCGCAACCGCCACCGGTTACGCAGCCGCTGCAACCGCCGCCGATGTCACGCAGCCGCCACCGGTTGCGCAGCCGCTGCCGCCGCCGCCGATGTCGCGCAACCGCCACCGGTTGCGCAGCCGCTGCAACCGCCGCCGGTGGCACCGCAACCGCCACCGGTTACGCCGCCGCTGCAACCGCCGCCGGTGGCACCGCAACCGCCACCGGTTACGCACGCAACCGCCGCCGTGGCATGCAACCGCCACGGTTACGCAGCCGCTGCAACCGCCGCCGTGGCATGCAACCGCCACCGTTGCGCAGCCGCTGCAACCGCCGCCGAGCCGCGCAGCCGCCGCCGATGTCGCGCAACCGCCACCGGTTACGCAGCCGCTGCAACCGCCGCCGGTGGCATGCAACCGTCACCGGTTGCACTGCAGCCGCCTCGGCGCACCGCCACCGCAGCCGCAACCGCCGCCGATCGAACCGACCGCAGCCGAACGCAACCGCCTGCAGCCGACCCCACAAACGCAACCGTTTGCAACCGCCACATAGGGAAATTCCTATAGCGCAACCGAATGCAACCGATTGCCACCGGCGCAACCGACTGCCACGCGCGTCACCGAATGCAACCAAACGCCACCGTTGCACTCGTCGACCCAGAGGCTCTGGGTGGTCGCTGCTCTCTGAGACGGCTAGAGCGACTTGGTTAGGTTAGGTTAGGTTAGTTAGTTAGGTTTAGGGTTAGGTTAGGTTAGGTTGGTTAGGTATAGGTTAGTTAGGTTAGGTTAGGTTAGGTTAGGTTAGGTTAGGTTAGTTAGGTTAGTTAGGTTAGGTTAGGTTAGGTTTAGGTTAGGTTAGGTTAGGTTAGGTTAGGTTAGGTTAGGTTTAGGTTAGGTTAGGTTAGGTTAGGTTAGGTTAGGTTAGTTAGGTTAGGTTAGTTAGGTTAGGTTAGGTTAGGTTAGGTTAGGTTAGGTTAGGTTAGGTTAGGTTAGGTTAGGTTAGAGGTTTAGGTTAGTTAGGTTAGGTTAGGTTAGGTTAGGTTAGGTTGGTAGGTTAGGTTAGTTAGGTTAGGTTAGTTGTTAGTTAGGTAGGTTAGTTAGTTAGGTTAGGTTAGGTTAGGTTAGGTTAGGTTAGGTTAGGTAGGTTAGGTTAGGTTAGGTTAGGTTAGGTTAGGTTAGGTTAGGTTAGGTTAGGTTAGGTTAGGTTAGGTTAGGTTAGGTTAGGTTATTAGGTTAGTTAGGTTAGGTTAGGTTAGGTTAGGTTAGGTTAGGTTAGGTTAGGTTAGGTTAGGTTAGGTTAGGTTAGGTTAGGTTAGGTAGGTTAGTTAGGTTAGGTTAGGTTAGTTAGGTTAGGTTAGGTTAGGTTAGTTAGGTTAGGTTAGGTTAGGTTAGGTTAGGTTAGTTAGGTTAGGTTAGGTTAGGTTAGGTTAGGTTAGGTTAGGTTAGGTTAGGTTAGGTTAGGTTAGGTTAGGTTAGGTTAGGTTAGGTTTTTTTTTTTTTTTTTTTTTTTTTTTTTTTTTTTTTTTTTTTTTTTTTTTTTTTTTTTTTTTTTTTTTTTTTTTTTTTTTTTTTCTCTCCAAGCTTAACATTTGTTTCACAATATTGTAAGTGATTTAGGAAGGTGATGAAGTTTGGTAGCTTGTCCCCGTGTGCCTTCGTGTTGACGTTCCACGGGGACTTGTTGGTAGGGGACGGATTTAGAAAGATAGGAAAATAATGTCCTCTGGGTAGCGAGTAGAAGTGCTAACCAGGGGGAAATTTTGGGAAGAGTAAAGGAAGGATCAGGGAATAAATAAGAGGGAAAGGAAAAGAAAAGAAAAAGATTTGGAGGGCTAATTGGATTAGGAACAATCAGTCCTTAAAAACTAGTTATGCTATTACAATAATCACACTTTTTCTCTATTACTCTTAATTATCATTAAAATGACACATTTGCACTACTGGAGGCGGCACTCGGCAGCTCCCATTTGCACACGAACAGCTGCTGCCGATTGCCGCCCCCAGCACCCCATTGCACCGCCTTGCGCACTTTGCATCCTTTTGCACCCCTCACCTAGACAGATTCTAATCAGTTACAAAATAATAAAGGTATTACAATCTTGTGAAAAATTTTCCATTGAGGGCGCAAACGGCTGCAACCGGATGCAAAAGGCTGCATTTGGGTGCAGACGGCAGCCACCGGCCAAGGCCGGCAGCTGCCGCCCTCCGCTGCCCTCTGCCTCCGACCGCCGCCACCCACCCACACACAGAAAATCTTAGCCAGTTTAATATTACAATTTAAATTTATAAATACTAATATATATCAATATTACAGTCTTATTATTACAATTTTTGTGAAAATTTCCAAGTGAGAGGTGCAAACGGCCGCTGCCGGATGCAAAAGGCCGCATTTGGGTGCAGACGGCAGCCACCGGCCAAGGCCGGCAGCTGCCGCCCGCTCCCGCTGCCCTCTGCCTCCGACCGCCGCCACCCCCACCCCACACACAGAAAATCTTAGCCAGTTTAATATTACAATTTAAATTTATAAATACTAATATGTATCAATATTACAGTCCCATTATTACAATTTTTTGTGAAAAATTTTCCAAGTGAGAGGTGCAAACGGCCGCTGCCGGATGCAAAAGGCCGCATTTGGGCGCAGACGGCAGCCACCGGCCACAGCCGGCGGCCGCCGCCCGCGCCCGCAGCCCTCTGCACCCGACAGCAGCCGCCCCATCCCACACCCAGAAAGTCTTAGCCAGTTTAATATTGCAACTTAAATCTATAAATATTGATATTACAGTTTTGTGAGAATTTCCAAGTGAGGGGCGCAAACGGCCGCAGCCGGACGCAAAAGGCCGCATTTGGGTGCAGACGGCAGCCACCGGCCACGGCCGGCGGCCGCCGTTCGCGCCCGCAGCCCTCTGCACCCGACAGCAGCCGCCCGCACCGCCACCCAGAAAACTATTGGCCGGATCCAGAATTAAAATTAGAATAACAACTATTAACGTTGATACTTCCGTGAAAAAGAAAGAAAGAAAACTGTACCAAGTGTGGGGGGCCATCAAATATACTTATATATGTACTATGTCTACACAAAACAAACGAAATCAAAAAGGCTTCAAAAAGGCTTCTGTAGCGCCCTGAAATCTTCCAAGTGTCGGCCACACTCGACCGCTGCCATTTGCGCCCATCTGCATCCCTCCGCGGCCAACTGCAGCCTCCCGCGCCCGACACTTGGAAAATCCTCAACTTATTCCAAAAACACAAAAATCAATTATATGACATACCTTACTGTTATATACCTTACTATTAACATAATGTAATAATATATATATATTATTATTATTATTATTTTTTTTTTTTTTTTTTTTTTTTTTTTTTTTTTTTTTTTTTTTTTTTTTTTTTTTTCCTGTATATCCTTATGGCTATTTACAATATATATTTATAACATAACATTGACCCGCATAAACACATGCGCAGTCATTCGACACCAAGCGGCAGCACCCCCTCGCACCCGATGGGTCGCTGCCGCCTGCTGCCTTTTGCGCCATTTGCGCCTTATACTAGAAATCAAATGTAACCTATATATATAATGCCTATACCCTATGTAATACATGTACCCACACACCACACACTCACGCACAGGTCAATCGACAACAAGCGGCAGCACCCCCTCGAACCCGACGGGTTGCTGCCGCCTGCTGCCTTTTGCGCCCTTACACTTGAAATTTCCATAGCCAGTTCTAACTATGTATTGCAGTATATCCTACTTATAGCTATCACCTATTTACAATATAGCATTATGCACATAATATTATATACAACTCTAATCTCTGACCCGCATGCACACATGCACAGGTCATTCGACAACAAGCGGCAGCACCCCCTCGCACCCGATGGGCTGCTGCCGCCTGCTGCCTATTGCGCCCTTTCGCGCCTTATGCTAGAAATCATATGTAACCTATATAATATAATGCCTATATCCTATATAATACATATACCCACACACAACACACCTGCCCACACCCACGCACACACACACGCACACACACACACACGCCCAGGTCAATCGACAACAAGCGGCAGCACTCCCTCGAGCCGATGGGTTGCTGCCACTTGCTGCCTTTTGCGCCCTTTTGCGCCTTATGCTAGAAATCTTATGTATAACCAACTCTATCTATTTACAGTGTATAGTACTTATTGCCTAGTACCTATTTACAACATAATATTATATACAACTCTTATCACTTGACCCGCATGCACACATGCACAGGTCATTCGGCAACAAGCGGCAGCACCCTCGCACCCGATGGGCTGCTGCGCCTGCTGCCTTTTGCGCCCTTCGCGCCGTACCCTTGTAACTTTATAAGTAGTTACGGAATAAGACTATGGACCCCAGAGCACCTAATGTTGGATCTACGGCTGGTTCAGCCCTGTTAACGCTTTCAATTTATCGTAAATTCGTGTAATAAGTGCAACTACAGATTTCACTAAGCTGTCTATTGCTACGATAGTAGTGAAGTCAAAAGGATCGACCCCGCGACTGCGGCAACGCTCGAGATGTTCGTGTCTCTCATTGGCAAACCGAGGACATGAGGTGAGCAGATTGCATTGGGTTGCTGGTGGTTCCATCGCATGACAGACGTCAGTGTCCAATATCTTAAATCTGAACAAGTAAGATCGATGTGCCCGTGCCCGGTCAGCCATTGAGTGAGGTAGAATGTCAGCTCACACCGAGTCCTGAACTCCCTGATTACTGCCAGCGTGGGGAATATATTGCGGGGTGTCTCCCCTGGGGGGGGTTAGGTTAGGTTAGGTTAGTTAGGTTAGGTTAGGTTAGGTTAGGTTAGTTAGGTTAGTTAGGTTAGGTTAGGTTATTAGGTTAGGTTAGGTTAGGTTTAGGTTAGGTTAGGTTAGGTTAGGTTAGGTTAGGGTTAGGTTAGGTTAGTTAGTTAGTTTAGGTTATTAGTTAGGTTAGGTAGGTTAGGTTAGTTAGTTAGTTAGGTTAGGTTAGTTAGGTTAGGTTAGTAGGTTAGGTTATTAGGTTAGTTAGGTTAGTTAGTTAGGTTAGGTTAGGTTAGGTTATTAGGTTAGGTTAGGTTAGTAGTTAGGTTAGGTTAGGTTAGGTTAGGTTAGTATAGGTTAGGTTAGTTAGGTTAGTTAGGTTAGGTTAGGTTAGGTTAGTTAGGTTAGTAGGTTAGGTTAGGTTAGGGTTAGGTTAGTAGGTTTAGTTAGGTATTAGTTAGGTTAGTTAGGTTAGGTTATTTAGGTTAGGTTAGTTAGGTTAGTTAGGTTAGGTTAGGTTAGGTTAGTTAGGTTAGTTAGGTTAGGTTTAGGTTAGGTTAGGTAGGTTAGGTTAGTTAGGTTAGTTGGTTAGGTTAGGTTAGGTTAGTTAGGTTAGGTAGGTTATTAGGTTAGGTTAGGTTAGGTAGGTTAGGTTAGTTAGGTTAGTTAGGTTAGGTTAGGTTTAGGTAGGTTAGGTTAGGTTAGTTAGGTTAGGTTAGGTTAGGTTAGGTTAGGTTAGGTTAGGTTAGGTTAGTTATAGGTTAGGTTAGGTTAGGTTAGTTAGTTAGGTTAGTTAGGTTAGTAGGTTAGGTTAGTTAGGTTTTTTTTTTTTTTTTTTTTTTTTTTTTTTTTTTATTTTATTTTTCACAATTTGACATTTGGTTCACAAGTTTAAACTGATTAAGGAAGGGGGAAAGAAGATACGGTAGATGTCCCGTGGTGCCTTCGAAGTTGACGTCCACGGGGACTTTGGTATGAGGACGGAGGATAGTAAAAAGTTGGGAAAATGTAGTGTCTGGAGTAGTATAGAGAGGTACTATCCCGGACGAAAACAAGGGAAGAACAAGGAAGGAGTTAGATGGAAATAAGGGGGAAATAAAAGGTAAGGAACAATTAGTCCTTATAATCTAGCTTAATATTATACTGCTATATAATTAAAAGATAATCTGCTCCGTGACCAACTAATAAAGGAGCTTAAAAGAAATCCGTCAGACTAATTAGGTCTTAACAAAGTTTACAAATTTCCAAAGTAGTTATGCAAAACTATACTATACACTGTATATCTAGAACATAAAGATGAACATTAAACAAAATAAAAAGTAAAAGCGATCTTAAAACTGACGCCAACTGACGCCAAACTGACGCCGACTGACGCCAAACTGACGCGCGCATGAGAGCGCGTCAGTTGGCCCCAGCCGGCAGCCGCGCGTCACTGACGCCAGGCAATCTTAAAAGTAAAGTGACTAATTACTTATATACAGGAACAAATTTAAATGGTCTTACAACTGACGCCAACTTGGACGCAAACTGACGCGCGCATGGGCGCGTCAGTTCGGCGTCAGCCGGCCGCGGCGTCACTGACCCAAACTGACGCAACTGACGCCAAATACGGCGCGCATGAGAGCGCGTCAGTTCGGCGCCAGCCGCCGGCCGCGCGTCACTGACGCCAAACGACGCCAACTGACGCCAAACTGACGCGCATGAGAGCGCGTCAGCCGGCGTCAGCCGGCGTCGCGGCGGTCACTGACGCCAGGCAGTCTTAAATAAATGACTATATACTTATATACAAACAAAGCGATTCTTAAAACTACGCCAACTGACGCAACTACGCGCGCATGAGAGCGCGTCAGTTGGCGTCAGCGGCGCGCGCGTCACTGACGCCAGGCAATCTTAAAAAGTAAATGTGCTATAATTACTATATATACAGAACAATTAAATGGCTTACAACTGACGCCAACTGACGCCAACTGACGCGCGCAATGAGAGCGCGTCAGTTCGGCGTCAGCGCGCCGCGCGTCACTGACCCAAATGACGCCAAACTGACGCGCGCATGAGACGCGTCAGCCGGCGTCAGCCGGCCGCCGCGCGTCACTGACGCCAGGCAATCTTAAAAGTAAGTGACTATAATTACTTATACAGAACAAATTAAAATGGTTACAACTATGCGCAACTGACGCCAAACTGACGCGCGCATAGAGCGCGTCGTTCGGCGTCAGCGCCGCCGCGCGTCACTGACGCCAGGCAATCTTAAAAGAAAGTGACTATAAATTATTATATACAGAACAATTAAAATGGTCTTACAACTGACGCCAACTGACGCAAACTGACGCGCGCATGAGAGCGCGTCAGTTCGGCGCCAGCCGGCCGCCGCGCGTCACTGACGCAACTGACGCCAACTGACGCCAAACTGACGCGCGCATGAGAGCGCGTCAGTTCGGCGTCAGCCGGCCGCCGCGCGTCACTGACGCCAGGCAGTCTTAAAAGTAAAGTGACTATAATTACTAATATACAGAACAAATTAAAATGGTCTTACAACTGACGCCAACTGACGCCAAACTGACGCGCGCATGAGAGCGCGTCAGTTCGGCGTCAGCCGCCGCGCGCGTCACTGACGCCAAACTGACGCCAACTGACGCCAAACTGACGCGCGCATGAGAGCGCGTCAGTTCGGCGTCAGCCGGCGCGCGTCACTGACGCCAGGCAGTCTTAAAAAGTAAAGTGACTATAATTACTTATATACAGAACAAATTAAAATGGTCTTACAACTGACGCCAACTGACGCCAAACTGACGCGCGCATGAGAGCGCGTCAGTTCGGCGTCAGCCGGCCGCCGCGCGTCACTGACGCCAAACTGACGCCAACTGACGCCAAACTGACGCGCGCATGAGAGCGCGTCAGTTCGGCGTCAGCCGGCCGCCGCGCGTCACTGACGCCAGGCAGTCTTAAAAAGTAAAGTGACTGTAATTACTTATATACAAAACAAATTAAGCGATCTTAAAACTGACGCCAAACTGACGCCAACTGACGCGCGCATGAGAGCGCGTCAGTTGGCGTCAGTCGGCCGCCGCGCGTCACTGACGCCAAGCAATCTTAAAACTACAGAAACACTATTATTACCTATATTTACACAAATTGGATCGATCTTGCAACTGACGCCACTGACGCCAGCTGACGCCAAACTGACGCCAAACTGACGCCAAACTGACGCCAAACTGACGCCAACTGACGCCAACTGACGCGCGCATGAGAGCGCGTCAGTTGGCGTCAGTCGGCTGCCGCGCGTCACTGACGCCAAGCAGTCTTAAAACTACAGAAACACTATTATTACCTATATTTACACAAATTAGATCGATCTTACAACTGACGCCACTGACGCCAAACTGACGAAAAACTGACGCCAACTGACGCCAACTGACGCGCACATGGGAGCGCGTCAGTTGGCGTCAGCCGGCTGCCGCGCGTCACTGACGCCAGGCAATCTTAAAACTATAGAACAACTATTCTCCTATATACAAACAAATTAAATTAAACAATTTACAGTTTAGCGTGTCACCAACACTTAGCACATCGTGTCCTATGTGTAAATCACTTTCGATCGTGCAATACGTTCCCACCGGCTGCGTACGGCGCACTCGCTGCTGAACGCGTTGTGCCCAACCGCTTCCATCTTGGCCGAGGTGCAGTTGCAACACCTGGGCTGCGCTCCCTCCTTCCACGCTGCACACTCCCTCCGCAGGTGTTCTCCTCCGCAGTGACTGCACTTCGGCTTGTCTGGCTGGGCACAGAACCGCTTGCTGTGGCCGTACCCCAGGCAGCTGGTGCATTGGATCAAGGGCGACTGATCCCTCACCCTCACTCTCTGGACCCCGAGGATGAGGTGGCCCTTCTCCAGCGCTGCCCTCCACAACCAGGGGGAGACCTCGCATATAATATGGCTCGTGTGCGGGTCGCGAGTCCTCCTGGTGTACCTCACCTCCAAGTGGCTCTTGAACGCTTCCTTTCGAACGCCCTGGAACACATCTTCATTCTGCCTGAACAGTTCTTCTTCGATGTAGTCCTTGCTGAGGCCCGCCATAACGTGGCAAAGCTCCAGCCTTGGACGCTTGCCCTTAATTTCTTTGTGCTCGATTTCTTCCGTCTTAGCTAACGCTGCCAATAGCCTGTCTTTCTCCTTCTCCGTTTCACAACCCAGAATCACACTTCGATCCTTCCCTTTCCTGATCTTGTCAATCTTGACCTGCTCTCCTGAATCCCGTATAGCCTTCTGCAATTTCTGCATCACCTTCTCGGGCGTGTCAGACTTGTCCTTGGGAGCCACCATGACTGGCCAGAGTGATGGGGGAGGCTTCGGTGCCCTGTTAGTGGAGGCCACACTTGCGTAGGTGACCCTCTGCTTCTTCAGTTCTTGCACATTCTCAACTATCTGCTTCAGTTCTTCGCTGTTGTTTCTTGCTATGTCGTTATTCTTCTTCGCTATTTCTTTCATTTCTGCTATTTCTTTCACTTGACTTCTCTTCTGCAAATCTTCCAGCTTCTTACCATTCTGCCTAATCAAATCCGTCTGTTGTTCCAACATCCTAATGACTTCATCCTGTCTGTCCATATTTACACTTCTCTCCTTGTCCTTGAGGCGTCGGTGTCCCCACCTTCGCCAACTCCTCTTCCGCTTCAAACACTAACTTTAACAACTGTCTATACTTTTCAACACTTCAGTCTTGATTTCCGTTTAATGTTCTCGAATCACTCAAACTAATATGCGCGCGCTCCGCCAGCCGCTTCGCATCTCTCCTGTGACTTGCCATCTTATGTCTACTTATTCACCCACCAACCGCTATGTTGCAGCCGGACTGCTAAGGCCCACTGCCGCTGAAGACTGCGCACCGCTGCGTCCGGATGCGTTACTGACGCCACGCGTCGCCGACGCCGCGCGTCACCGCCGCTGCGCGTCAGTACCCTGACGCGTCACTGACGCCGCGCGTCACTGACGCCGCGCGTCACTGACGCCACGCGTCAGTAGCCGGGCGCGTCACCGACGCCACGCGTCAGTAGCCGGGCGCGTCACTGACGCCACGCGTCAGTAGCCGGGCGCGTCACTGACGCAACGCGTCAGTAGCGGGGCGCGTCACTGACGCCAGCGAAGCAGCCGCCGCCGACCGCCGTCAGGCGCCGTCGGATGCGCCGCCGCCGACCGCCGTCCGCCGTCCGCCGTCAGACGCGCAGTCGCAGACCGCCGTCCGCGGTCGGAAGGCGCCTTCCAACGCCGTCCGCCGTCAGACGCGCAGTCGCAGACCGCCGTCCGCCGTCCGCCGTCGGATGCGCCTTACAACGCCGTCCGCCGTCGGAAGGCGCCTTCCAGCGCCGTCCGCCGTCCGCCGTCCGCAGTCGGGCAGCAGCCGCGACCTCCGGCTAGGCAGTCGAGCGCCGCCGCGGACTGCTTATGCGCCCGCCGTCGTGCGCCCGCCGTCCGCCTTCCGCGTGGAAGGCGCCTTCCACCGCCCGTCCGCCGTCGGATGCGCCTTCCACCGCCGTCCGCCGTCGGATGCGCCTTCCAGCGCCGTCGGATGCGCTTCTGCCGCCGTCGGTTGGCCCTTCCAACGCGTCGGTTGCGCCGTCGGCCCAGGAGCTCTGGGTGGTCGCGTGTGCTTCTGAGACGGCTCGAGAGCGACTGTTGGTTGGTTAGGTTAGGTTAGTTAGGTTAGGTTAGGTTAGGTTAGGTTAGGTAGGTTAGTTAGGTTAGGTTAGGTTAGGTTAGGTTAGGTTAGGTTAGGTTAGGTTAGGTTAGGTTAGGTTAGGTTAGGTTAGGTTAGGTTAGTTAGGTTAGGTTAGGTTAGGTAGGTTTAGGTTAGGTTAGGTTAGGTTAGGTTAGTTAGGTTAGGTTAGGTTAGGTTAGGTTAGGTTAGAGGTAGGTTAGGTTAGTTGGTTAGGTTAGGTAGGTTAGGTTAGGTTAGGTTTTTTTTTTTTTTTTTTTTTTTTTTTTTTTTTTTTTTTTTTTTTTTTTTCGCCTTATCCCCCTGATATAGTGGTCAGGGACTTTGTTATTACTTTTTTCTTTTATTCTCTCTTTTTGTAATATATTTTGTTTTTTATTTTCTTTTTATTTTATTTCTTTATGCTTTAGTACATTTTGTCCTTATTTCTATCTTATTTACTATTTTACATAGTTTGCTTATGTTATATATAATTTTACTTTAGGTTTTACAATATTTTGTGGAAGAGTTTGAAGTATTTACACTCTGACAATGCGCGATGGTGTTTTAACATGTTTACCCAGACTATTATAATTTCTTTCTTAATCTATTTGCCTGTTTGCAATGGCTTATATTTTTTTTCTACATTTTCTACATTTTTCGCTATTTTGGTATGCTTACATTCTATTCTTATACAATTTATATTTCTATATCTGCCTGTTTTTATTTCTTATCTCTACTTACATTTAGCTTTATTAAATTTTTATCTTATTGCATGCACATGGTTGCTTACATTTCGGGTACATTTCTTTATTTACATTTGTTACTTATTCTTCTACATATTATAGCTATTTTATCCTTACACTATTTTCTATTATTTTCCGGTTTATTTCTATCTCTACAGTTTTCACTTCTTATTTCCACTTATCTTTAGCTTATAATTTATTTGTTTATCAAACATGCTTGTATTATCTATTTTATTCTAAGCCTTTGTTCCTCTATTTTTAGGTTTTTTCCCGCTTTTATTCTATTTCTGTTTAACTATCTTAGGTTTTATTATTATATATTTGTTTTTTATTTTATTGTCTTTTAAACTAACACTATTTTATTACTATTTTATTAATTTTATACTTCCACTCTATATATTCAATATATACGTGTAGTATGAATTTTGGTGCTTTATTTTACTTTTATCTACTTTTATTCTTAATTTTTTGCTTTTCTGTGTGTGTTTGTGTGTGTGCTTGTCTTTTTGTGTGTGTCTATGTTGTGTTTTGTTGCGTGCTGGGTTTGTGTCAGGTGAGGTTTTCGTGTAGAGCCCAGATTTACGTGTTACAAAATTTGTAGTTTCGTAAATGCGTGTAGAACCCCTCCCGCCCCGGTTTCTCGGTGTCGGGGGGGGCCCCACACGCCTCTCTTTGTTCCTCCTGTTATAACATGACACATCCTCAGCAGTACGAGACCTTCGATCTGGCAATTTTGTCCCATTTCTTGCGGGTTGGACAGTCGGAGCTGAAGGCGTCGTGTTGCACTGCCTCTAGCTTAGCTAGAGAACAGTTACAGCACGCCGCCGGTACCCCGGCCATCCAATCCGCACAGTCTGCTCTGAGGTGTTCCCCGCCGCAGTGGCTGCACTTGTCTGCTCCCTTTTCCGTGCAGAACCGCTTGCCGTGGCCGTAGCCCAGGCAGCTAGTGCACTGGATGAGGGGGGACTGATCTTCCACTTTTATCCTTTGGATACCCACATGTACGTATCCTTTCTCGAGGCTGTACTCCAGACGTAGGGCGTGACCGTACGACCACATGGTGTGTGTGCGGTTTCGCGCCTTTCTTTTATATACTACTTGTATTCGGGTTCTTCATCTTCTTCGAAGTTCCTGTCTGGGTGATTTTCCAGGGCGATCGAGTTGCTCCAGTATATCGCACCCTGGATGTCTTTGTCCTCGTATTCCTTTAGGACGTCGCGCAGGATCAGAAGTGGGTTTTGTTTTCTACTTCTTCACTAGTAGGTCGTCCGAGTCTGCTATTTCTTTCTTTACTTTCTCCCTTTGCCTTTTTGTAGCGCAGCTTAAATTATTTTTCGGTCCGCGCCTTCCTCACTTTGTCCACCTTTAAATATCCGTTTCTTGTCGTTATCGTGTTATTTATTTTATCCAGTACTTCCTTGCGGTGTCCGTTCATCCTTGGATGTCACAACTACTGAGTGGAGGTGGTGAATTTGGGAATGCTGCGCTTTGCTGTTACACTTGCGTATGACTCCTTCTGGCTCTCCTTTATCGCGTCAATGCTGCTGCGATGTCCTGCAGTGTTACCGCGTTTTGGTTCGCCAGTTGCACCATTTCGTCACTTTGTCCGCTCGCCTCTACCAGTGCATCCAGCTTTTCCCGTTCTTCATATCATTTTGCTCTGCTCTTCAATATTTTCTTGATGTCGTCATTCCCTGTTTTATCTGTCTCTCTGACCACTGTTTTTGTTATCGTCGTCTCATGTCCTCTTCTTTCCCCTTCCGCTTCTTCACGAGCTGGTAGAGCCGTTCGAGGGCTTTGAGCACTGTCTCTTTAATGTCGCCTTTCGTGTTCCTCGATGTGTTTATGCTGGTTTTGGCTCTATTCAGACACGCGAAGGCTTCACGCACTCTGTCAACTTCCCCTATGCTCTTTCTTGCAGCACCAGTCACTGGGGATGGTCCTGCCTTCCTCGTTTCTGGTGGGGGGGTGCGTTGGACTCTGTCCTGGGATGCCTGCGTCTTGGTGTTGTTCGCGGCGATCGTATACCAAACATTTGGCTTATCAGGGGGAGGTGTCAGTACGGTCAAAGTGTATAAGAGTCCTGGGTCAATAAACCTCAGGTACTGTCGGGTCAATAAACCCTGTCTTACAGCTAATCTGTACAATAGTGTTGTTTGTATTTGTGGTAAGTATGATGTTGTTTTGTGTGATTGTGTGTATTAATTGTGTTTTATGTTTCAGGTGGAGTGTTGCTGTTCCTGTGGCGGTGTGTGTGCTGTTCCTGTGGTGGTGAAGGTAAGTGTATAATAATTTTGATTTGTTGACAAAAAATTTCTTGGCTCTACGTAGAGCTACGTAGTTGTTTCCCTATGTGTCAACACACTATTGTACTTAATTTAACATTTAAAATTTTAAAACTTTATATTCTTAACTTAGACTAATTAATTTTCTATTTTCAGGGTCTCTACGTAGAGCTACCGCTCTCCTCTGTAGCTAGCTGCCTGGGGGGTTACTTGGCGTTGTGTCAGTTCAAAACCCTGACTCTCTAGCGTTAGCGGTTGCGGAGTACTCCTAACTTTTGTTTTTTCAAGATGGCGTCCAAGATGGCCGCCACCCGTCAAAATCGTCTGTATTTTCCCAACCGTACGTCGCAGAGAGGCGTGCGACGGCTCCCCGTGAAGGGCTCGTTCCCAGTAGTAAGCCTCTGGTGTCAGAAAAATTTTTCCGGACAAGTGTCCGGATATCCGGTTTAGGTATACTGGGGGTAGCCTAAGGTGGGGCAAGGTGCCCAAAGGAAACCCCGTCGCTCCACGACCCCGGGGAGCCGAGATACAAGGAAAACAAACTTTTCAAAATGGCCGCCCAAGATGGCGGACGATTTTTCCAACGCTTATATCTCCGGCTCCAGAAGTCGTAGAGAGACGCGGTTTTCTTCCCTGACTTTCCCTTTCCGCGCTCTGTGAGACCCTATATCCAGTTAAAAATGGTAGAGCCTGGATTTTGATGTTTTGACTCTACTTTTGTAGAGTCACCGTTAAGTACTCTGTCTGCCGTGCCCCAGCTGTATGCCGTCTCCGGTTTGTCTCTAGATCTACAAGACCCTATACTATATACTTAAATATAATTTTGAAAATACTCTATGTAGAGTCTCCCGACCTATGGGGGATTCTAGGTCTCAACGAGACCTGCCTAGATGTGGAAGTTGCGTCCCGATATGTGCGCTAGGTCAGGAGTTATACTACATCGAGTATTTTACCCCAATTCCGAAAATGACCCCCCCCAATTTTGAAAAATCCAAAATTTTTAAATTCTAGATTTTAGTTTCACTAAAAAATAGTTCTGTGAAAAACCTATTCCTAAGTGGAACGGTTTAAGTAGTTGCCTGTTAAATTTTGCAATTTAAAGTTGATTTTTACAAAATGTGAAGTTTGATTCTTAATAACTTTTTTTTTTTAAAGCTAAAATATATGAAAGCTTTACGCTCCATAAAACCCGATACAAACAAAGGAGCTTGAAGAGGGGTATATGGCCCCCAAAATCTACTTATTTATATAAATCTCTAAGAAAAACTTAAAATTTTCCTGCTCCAATTATCCCTGATAAGAACAAGGGAGCTTAACAGTCGCTCCAAATGCCATACTCAACATACATCTGTATACAGCATCCCACTTTTATAAATTGCATATAGAACTTGAGAATCCTCCAAGTGTCGGGCGCGAAAGGCTGCGAAAGGGTGCACGAGGCTGCATTCGGGCGCAACCGGCAGCAGCCGGCCGCAGCCGGACGCTGCCGACTGCGCCCGCAGCCCCCCGCACCCCGACGCCGCCGCCCGCACCCGACCCTTGGCGGACTATCAGCAGCAACCCAAAAATAACACGAAAAATTTTACACACACTTATTTAACATTGTCTAGAAAATTTTCCAAGTGCCGGGCGCAAAAGGCCGCAAAAGGGTGCACGAGGCTGCATTCGGGCGCAGCCGGCAGCAGCCGGCCGCAGCCGGACGCTGCCGACCGCGCCCGCAGTCCCCCGCACCCGACCGCTGCATACCGCACCCGACACTTAGCAAACTTTCAGCACAGTACTAAAATAGAAAAACAAAAATTAAAAATTACTTATTAACAGGTCACTATAAACAAATAACATAACAACATAACATACCCGATATGTAAGCGCAAATTTCCATTCTTTAAAATAACGGCTGAAAATCCCCCAAGTGCCGGACGCTGAAGGCCGCAAAAGGGCGCAGAAGGCCGCATCTGGGCGCGACCGGCAGCAACCGGCCGCAGCCGATCGCTGCCAGTCGCGCCCGCCGCCATCCGCACCCTGATGCCGCCACCCGCACCCGACACCCGACAGACTCTCAGCACGTAGCACTAATAAACTTATACATACGGAACCCACAAAAAAGTTTGACTTGAAAATTTTCTAAGTGCCGGGCGCAAAAGGCTGCAAAAGGGTGCACGAGGCTGCATTCGGGCGCAACTGGCAGCGGCCGGCCACAGCCGGACGCCGCCAATCGCGCCCGCAGCCGCACCGCCGCCCCCGCGCCCGGCACCCAGAAAACCCTGCACTCCTATCCACAATTTACGCTTACACTTATGGTTAACCGCTCAGAACAGCACAGAGTAAAATAAAAACAAAAACAAAAACACAAACACAAACTAAACAAAAACGGGAACTCACCCATATTTATGCCTTGAGCTTGAAAATTTTCCAAGTGTCGGGCGCAAAAGGCCGCGGCAGGGCGCAGAAGGCCGCATTTGGGCGCAACCGGCAGCGACCGGCCGCAGCCGGACGCCGCCGATTGCGCCCGCAGCCCACTGCACCCCACCGCAGCCACCCGCGCCCGACACTTAGAAAATTCTCGCACTCCTATCCCCTATATACACTTAACTTAAAACTTAAAAGTCACTTGTCCACCACATCACTAATGCGTCCTATCGCTGCAGACACCACCACTATCTATAAATGACGCTGGCACGCGCCTTACGGTCACATCTCATGCGCACCGGACACTCAGCACTAAAGGCGTTATGGCCCACCGCCTTCAGCTTGGCCGAAGAGCAGTTGCAACACGTCGGCTCCGCTCCGGCCTTCCACGCTGCGCAGTCCTTCCGCAGGTGGTCGGCTCCGCAGTGGCTGCACCTGCTCTTTTCTGGTTGGGCGCAAAAACGCCTCGTGTGTCCGTATCCGAGGCAGCCGTTGCACTGGATCAGGGGGGAATGGTCCCTCACCCTGACCCTCTGCATGCCCAGCCTGAGGTATCCCTTGTCCAGCACCGCCTTCCATAACCAGGGGCCGGCCGAACACACCACGTGGCTTGTATGCGGATCCCTGGTCCTCCTAAAGTACTTCACCTTGAAGTACTGCTGCAACTCCTCCTTCTTAATACGCCCCTCGAAAACGTCCTCATTGTCCAGGAACACTCCCTCCTCGACAGCTTCCGCACTGAGCCCGGATATGACAAACCGCAACTCCAGAAGTGGTTGCCTGGTCTTGGGCTCCTCTTGCTCCACCTCCTTCGTCGTGGCCAGCACCGACATCAACGCGTCCCTGTCCTTCTCCGATCCACATCCCAATATCACTTCCCTCCCACGTCCTTGCCTTATCCTGTCCACACTGACCCTCACACCCGAGTCCTTCACAATGTTCTGCACCTTCTTCACCACCTTCTCCAGCGTGTCCTCCTTTTTCTTGCTGGTCACCTTGAGCGGCCAGAGAGAAGGGGGTGGACGCTTCGATGTCCCAGTACTTGGCGTGCTCGCCGCCACCTTTGCATATGAGTCCTGCTTCTGCACCAGATGTTCCACACAGTCTCCTATAAACAATAAATGTCCCTGATTCCTTTCTGCAACGAGGTTATTCTTCCTGGCAATTTCCTTCACTTCCACTATGTCCTTCTCATGGTTTCTGTTCCACAGGTCCTGCAGCCTCTTACCGTTCTCCTCCAACATTTCACTCTGCTTCTTCAGCATCTTAATCACTTCATCCTGTTCCTTCACACCCCTGTCCGTTTTCTTGCTACTCCCCTTAGGCGAGGCCGCCTTGACCGCCCCCACTAACTGTTTTTCCGCTTCCAACACAATCTGATAAAGCTCGCTGACTTTCTTCACCACACTGTCCTTAATTTCACTTTTCATATTTCGGGAAGAGTTCAAACTCTCCATCACACCATCCACTAGACCCTTCGCCTTCTCGACCCTGCTCGCCATCTTGTTGCAACTTGTCACAGCCCCGATGCACCCTTCTGCAGCCTGGTGCGCCCCTTTGCACCCAACAGCGGCCAAAACCGCAGCCGACGGCGCCCTTCCGCAGCCGCTCGCTGCCGATGACGCGCAACCGCCACCGGTTACGCAGCCGCTGCAGCCGCCGCCGGTGACGCGCAACCGTCACCGGTTACGCAGCCGCTGCAACCGCCGCCGGTGGCACCGCCCGCCACCGTTGCGCAGCCGCTGCACCGGGAGCCGCGCAGCCGCCGCCGATGTCGGCAACCGCCACCGGTTACGCAGCCGCTGCAACCGCCGCCGGTGGCATGCAACCGCCACCGGTTACGCAGCCGCCGCAACCGCCGCCGAGCCGCGCAGCCGCCGCCGATGTCGCGCAACCGCCACCGGTTACGCAGCCGCTGCAACCGCCGCCGGTGGCATGCAACCGCCACCGGTTGCGCAGCCGCTGCAACCGCCGCCGAGCCGCGCAGCCGCCGCCGATGTCGCGCAACCGCCACCGGTTACGCAGCCGCTGCAACCGCCGCCGGTGGCATGCAACCGTCACCGGTTGCACTGCAGCCGCCTCGGCCGCACCGCCACCGCAGCCGCAACCGCCGCCGATCGCAACCGACCGCAGCCGAACGCAACCGCCTGCAGCCGACCGCCACCAAACGCAACCGTTTGCAACCGGCCACAGTAGGGAAATTCCCTATAGCGCAACCGAATGCAACCGATTGCCACCGGGCGCAACCGACTGCCACCGCGCGTCACCGAATGCAACCAAACGCCACCGGTTGCACTCGTCGACCCAGGGGCTCTGGGTGGTCGCGTGTGCTCTCTGAGACGGCTCGAGAGCGACTGTTGGTTAGGTTAGGTTAGGTTAGGTTAGGTTAGGTTAGGTTAGGTTAGGTTAGGTTAGGTTAGGTTAGGTTAGGTTAGGTTAGGTTAGGTTAGGTTAGGTTAGGTTAGGTTAGGGTAGGTTAGGTTAGGTTAGGTTAGGTTAGGTTAGGTTAGGTTAGGTTAGGTTAGGTTAGGTTAGGTTAGGTTAGGTTAGGTTAGGTTAGGTTAGGTTAGGTTAGGTTAGGTTAGGTTAGGTTAGGTTAGGTTAGGTTAGGTTAGGTTAGGTTAGGTTAGGTTAGGTTAGGTTAGTTAGGTTAGGTTAGGTTAGGTTAGGTTAGGTTAGGTTAGGTTGGGGTGCGTGGTGAGATACCTCCTCGTGGTGCACCCTGGTAACGTCCCAGTTTTGGGACGGCTAAAATCTCACCAACAGGCGCGGCTAGTTTCACACTCGTGGGCTAGTCCGGGCCGCCCGTAAACCCCAATCACGGGGAACGGTGGCCGGTGTCTCACTCTGAGACGCGGGCCGCGTGGAGACAACCACTATAAAAAACCACGGGGTGGGGTTGCCGCTCCCTCTCCTCTGCTTTCAGAGGTTGTTGGGAGTGGCTGGGGCATACCGTTATCCCCAGTCTGGGGACCGGGGACCGTTGCGATTTTCCATCTTTTCGCACGGTCGCGAGGAGCCAACCTCAATAAAAAACCCTTAAATCCCAAGGTGTATGCGTGCCGAGGGGATGGATGGCCGGGGAGGTAGTCCCGGTCGCTAACGCAGAGGGGGGGGAGTTGGGCCACCACGCCCATTAAGTGGTACTAAAATGATAAAAGTTCTGCATTGAAAAATAGTCTCCGGGCGGGTCCCAGCACCTTCAGGTGCTGGGGAATCCCGCACGCGTCTCCGCAAGGAGCGCGTCTGCCCCACGTACTACGGAGGGGGCACAATACAGACTTCGGCCCAAGCGGGCACTAGTAGGAGTAGGAAGGCTCGACAGGTTGTGTCGAGTGATGAGGAGGAGGAAGTTGTAAGCGTTACGGAGGTCGAGGACTACAGCGACGGAAATTCTGTTGCTGGTCTCGACTCCGACGATGCAACGGAGCGGGAATCTACACACGGGAGTGTTACATCTCACGTGTCAGACACTCGCTCGAAGAGAAAGCGAACCGAGGGTTCGGATAATGAGGACAGGGATCCGGATTGGGGAGCGGGCCCTAAACCGCAAGGGACAAACGTGGCCAAGAGGGGGCGTGGTCGCCCCCCTACCACCGGTCACTATTCCGGCTTGGCGAAGGCCAAAAAAGACCTCCTGGATCAGGAGGAGCGGGAGTTGCGCCTGCGCGCAGAGGCGGAGGTTCTAGGGATGGCTGAGCGGATTCGGTCTCGCCGGGTATCCGGTGAAGTGGCCCTCGCCGCACCTGAACGGGCTGACCCCGAATTTCTATCCCTTCTCGAGCTCTGCGGCCGTTGTCGCAGAGCTCGAAGTGTATTGTAAAGGTGGCACAATCGTCGGGCAACCTCAAGGGGACCTTTGTTAAGGCCCTCAAGGAGGCTGCCCTTGACGTCCACGGGGTTGCGAGCGTGCTCATGCACCGCGAGGCCTCGGAGGAGGAAGCGGTCCTTCGCGACTCTGTCGTCGCACTGAAGGACCAGCTTAAGGACAAGGAGCGGGACCTAGCAACGCTGCGCAGAGAGCTTGCGGAGCTCAAGTCTCGACCCAGGACGGTGGAAAACCAGGCTCCACCTGAGGCAGTGGCTGATGCCATAGCCACCCGAGTGGAACGGGTCATTGTCGAGAGACTGCCGGCGCGCAAAAGGGTCCTATACACCCCAGAGTCGCGCCGGGCTTCTAGTCCTATGGACACCGCGCAGGCCCCGACTGCTGTGCAGTCCCCGATCCTAGGATCGGGCCGCATCAGCGTCAGCACCCGGAGATCGGTCGCGTCGGGGACAGTCGCCGCTACCCCGCCTCCCCCTTTACAGGAGGCGTGGTCCACGGTAGCGGCGCGCGGCTCAAAAAAGCAGAGGGAGAAGCCGGCTGGAAGTCCAGCTGCGAAGCCGCCGCAGCCTAAACCGGCGAAAAAGAAGAAGAGAAGGAGGCGCCGGAAGAGGAAACAGCCGCGGGTGCCGAAGTCGCCGGCCATCGCTTTGACGATCACCCCGGATGCGGCCAAGGGCGGCCTGGAATACTCGGCCGTGATCAAGAAGGCCCGGGAAGGGATCAATTTGGGGGAACTGGGAATTCCAGAGGGGATCCGCATGCGCAGCGCCATCTCAGGTGGGCGCATAATCGAAATCCCCGGAGCGGACGCGTTAAAAGCCGACATCCTGGCTAAACGCATGGAGAGGCTGCTCGGTGACGACGTCCGGGTCACCAGACCGGTGAAGTGCAGTGAGCTGCGCATCACCGGCCTGGATGACTCAGTCACGAAGCAGGAAGTGGTGTGGGCAGCGTCTCAAAAAGCGGGATGCGGCATGGGCGAGCTAACGCCCGGGGATATTCGCCGCCAGGGCAGAGGCCTGGGCAGCATGTGGCTGAAGGCGCCAGTGGCAGTCGCGAAGGCGCTAGCGAAGGAGCAGCGCCTTCCCATAGGTTGGAGCATGGCGCGGGTTCAACTTCTCGAACCCCGCCCATTGCGCTGTCACCGCTGCCTCGAAGTCGGTCATGTTAGATCGACTTGCGAGGCAGAAACAGACCGCAGCGGTCTTTGTTACCGCTGCGGCAAAGCGGACCACATTGCGGCGGCATGTTCGGCGGCGCCCCACTGCGCACTCTGCGCGAGCAAGGGCCGCCCGTCGAACCACAGCCTCGGCAGTAAGGGGTGCTCTCCCGCCCCTGAAAAGCCGAGGGCGATGCGCGGAGCCCGGGCCAAGGGTGGTTCAGCCACCGCAGCCGGGAGTTCCGCAGAGGCCAGCGGGCAGTAACTGGGGAAGTTACTGTCCGCATTGCACTAGGTCTCTGCGAAGGTAGGGGCATCCAGTGGCCTGGATGTCCCTTCGGCGTAGTCCATTGACGCCAGGGCGGGGGGTTTGATGCTGACGTTCGTAAGAGAGCCCTGCCCCCCGTCCCCAGAAGCGCGCGTAGGCCACCCCAGGGGTTTTAGTGGGTAATTCCGCCACGATGGCGGACTAGTCCCACATAACCGGTGCCATCCCCAGTGGCACCGGTATGCGAGGCATTTCCCCTGGGTTACAAAAAAAAAAAAAAAAAAAAAAAAAAAAAAAAAAAAAAAAAAAAAAAAAAAAAAAAAAAAAAAAAAAAAAAAAAAAAAAAAAAAAAAAAAAAAAAAAAAAAAAAGGTTAGGTTAGGTTAGGTTAGGTTAGGTTAGGTTAGGTTAGGTTAGGTTAGGTTAGGTTAGGTTAGGTTAGGTTAGGTTAGGTTAGGTTGGGGTGCATGCCGGGTTACCTCCTCGTGTGCTTGGACTGTTGTTTGTCCTTGTCGAATTTTATTCTGCAGGGAACGACAACAGTCTGGGCCGGTGCACCCTGGGCGACGGGGAATAATCTTAAAGTTTTACTTTGAGCATTATTCCTCGTCGGCTAAATACTCGGCGGGGCTGGCTGTCCTCTGCCCCTCTGCTTTAGCAGAGGCGTATGTGGGCGGTCAGGGGGGGGCAAACCGTTACTCCCAGTCTGGGAGCCGGGGACCGGTTGCGACTTTTCGATCTTTTCGCACGGTCAAGAGGAGCCAACCTCAATAAAAAACCCCTAAATCCCAAGGTTTGAAGGCGCGCCGAGGGGATGGATGGCCGGGGGGGTAGTCTCGGTCACTAGCGCAAGTGGGGGGGCAGCTGCGCCCGCAAGCAGTTTCTTCATAATGAACAGAGGTCCAAATACAAAGATTCTCCATGAGGGTCCCAGTTGCGATGCGGCTGGGGAATCCCTCCCCGTCCTCCGGGACGGGCAGCCCCACGTATATGGAGGGGGCAAACCCTGTTCTGCGGATTCGTCCGTATCAAGCGACGTGTCGCGCTTTATGCGACCTTGCTCAGTCGCAATATCGAGGTCAGTAAATGACGAAAGTGTTTACAGAAGTTGTGCCTCTCTGGCATCCGCCGAGGGCACGACATCCCGGATCTTCAGTGAGGATGAATCAGATGAATCGCTAGCAATGTCGATTCGATCTGAAGCCACGACCACTTCCACCCGGTCGCGGTTTTTGCGCACGCCTTTAAAGCGCAATCGGAATGAAGACGGCGGCTCGGGGTCAGACAAATCTAGAGATGACCGCCCAGCACGCAAAGTACCAACAGCCAGAAGAGGCCGTGGCCGGCCTCCTACCACTGGCCAATATGTGGGTTGGGCAGAAGCGAAGCGAAAGCTTAATATAGAGAAGAGGAAAGAATTGGAACTAGAGGCAGAACAAGAAGTGTTAGGTATGATGAAGGAGGCACGTGTCACACGGTGCTCATCTAATCCTGAACTCGCTCGCCCTCTAGAGGGCCAAGATACACAGACTGTTATGGACTTGGAGGCGGTAGTAGAATCCCAAGTCCAAACTATACTAAGAGTTGCAGGAAGGTCTTCGCACCTAAAGGGCACTTTCCAGAAGGCCCTCAAGATGTCGGCTCATACGTTGCAGAGTGTGTTTACAGAACTCGCCAACCGCTCTGCAACTGAAGAAACAAAAAAGTTACAGGCTGAAAACCGGCGGCTTCAGTCTGAAAACCAACGTATTTTGTCGGAATTGTCATCGCTGAGACAGGAGCTCTCTGATCTCCGAAACAGTGTACTAGATGTGCAACGTCGAGACTCCGCAACTGTGCAGCCCATTGACGCAAGTCTTGCTATGGAGTTGGTTCCGCCGCCACACTCTCAGGTGAAACTGGCCAAAACATCTCGGCCAAAATCTCAAAAGAGTAGCGTCCCTGACCTAGAGGAAATCATGGGGCGGATTATGTCTGAGGTCGGGACAATGGTGAATGCCCGCCTGGACGGCATTAGTGACAGGCTGCTGCCTGAAAAACGTATGCGTCCACCGCTTGCCGCTGACACAAGAAATCAGATGTCTGAAACGGCGAAGAAGGCGAAGGTGGCCCCAAGTCGCAAGGGTAAAGAAACACCATCGACATCCAAGTCGTCGTCGTCAGCTGTAGAAGAGGCAGATCCCCTCCTGCCAGCTACAACTCCCGCTAATGAGGCGTGGTCGACGGTAGTTCGGAAGGGACAAAAGAAAAAGAAGAGTAAGTCTTCTACTCCGACTATCTCTCAAGGAGAGGCCTTGGTTGAAGCCAAGGCGAAACTGGCGGCAGCTGTAGCGGCTAAAAAGAAATCCGCTGCGAATCATAGCAAAAAGGTTGCAAATAAGAAAAACCCCAAGTTGGTGCCCCCGAAGTCAGCTGCAGTAGTGGTCACCCTGACTCCAGAGGCCCTAGATAAGGGCGAGACTTACGCGTCCGTTCTTGAGCGGGCCCGCAGGTCTCTTGACACTGCGCAACTGGGCATAGGTCCAGCAAAATGTCGCCAGACGGCAACAGGGGCCCGAATTTTTGAACTCCCTGGTGAAAACAGCTCAGAAAAAGCTGACCTGTTTGCCGCAAAACTGAAGGAAGTTATTGCTGACTCGGCGAAGATCTCCAGACCCACTAAATCTACAGACATCCGAATTAGTGGGCTGGATGACTCGATTTCTAAAAGCGAGGTTATAGCAGCTGTAGCTGCCAAGGGTGGTTGCGCCGAAGAGAACGTACGGGCTGGTGAAATCAGACCCGGGCCGGGAGGGGCAGGTGCAATCATAATACAGTGTCCGGTGGCTGCAGCCAAATCACTAATAGAGGCTGGTAGACTCCTTGTTGGATGGAGTGCGGCACGAATTCGTGCATTGGATGCGAGGCCGTTGCGATGCTTCAGGTGTTTCGGTACAGGTCACACCCGACAACGGTGTATCTCCTCCTCGGATAGATCTAGGATCTGTTTCCGCTGTGGCAAAGAGGGCCACATTGCGTCTGCATGCTCTGCAAAACCACAGTGTGCCGTCTGTCTAGAGGCTGGACTAGCATCTGGCCACACCATGGGGGGTAGGAAATGTAACCCTCCCCCAAAGAAAGGGAAAACCCCGCCATTGGCCCGGTCGGTGGTTTCAAATACTGGTCGTGACATCACGGCAGTAGAAATGGAAACAAATTAGGTCCCAAAATGTTAGTACGCCCAAAACACAATTTTTTACAGGCGAATCTAAACCACTCCGCCAGAGCTCAAGACATGTTTTCCCAAGCTCTGGTGGAGGGGTCTATTGATGTTGCAGTGGCTGCTGAGCCATATTTGGTTCCCAATTACCCAAACTGGCTCTGCGATTCAGAAGAATTGGTGGCTGTAGTGTCTAGGAACTCCACTGAGGTCCCAGCACCTCAACTGCGGGAGAGAGGTCCCGGTTACGTGGCAACTACATGGAGAGAAATTGCAGTTGTCGGTGTTTACTTTTCTCCTAACCGGCCTTTAGCTGACTTTGAGTCCTTCATGACTAACTTGGTAGGTGTGATCCGTCGCCTGGCACCACTCCAAATAGTACTACTTGGTGACCTTAATGCGAAATCCACGCGATGGGGTAACCCAGCTACAGACTGTCGCGGACGAGTTGTAGAGAGCTGGGCCGTCGCAACAGGTCTGTCCCTCCTGAATAGAGGTTCCATACACACCTGCGTACGAAGGCAGGGCGGGTCAGTGGTCGACCTGTCGTTCGCCACCCCTGTCATCGCGGCGCAGGTCATGAACTGGCGAGTTGACACCCGGATGGAGAGTCTTTCTGACCACCGGTTTGTGCGATTTGAGATGTCCAACCAGCAGACATCCCAGCTTCGGACTGGAGGCCCGAATCAGCTACCTCGGTGGGCTATAACCCGACTTAACCGAGAAATGGCAAACGAGGCCGCCATTGTTCAGGCATGGTTTGCTCCACCAATAGATAGCTCAGATTTGGATTCTTCGGCGTCACAACTTCGTAATTCTCTTACTGAGATTTGTGATGCCGCTATGCCTCGATCCCGCCCACCATCTGCGCGGCGAGCGGTCTATTGGTGGTCTGAGGAAATCGCAGCTCTTCGTGCAGCCTGTATTGCGGCCCAAAGGTCGTACACTCGCAGCAGAAGACGCCGTATTCGAGACACGGCAAATGAGGACCGTCTGTACGAAGAGTACAAGTGTCGCAAACAGACCCTGAAGGCTGCCATCGTTGAGGCAAAAGACCGTGCGAGGGCTGAAATGTTGTCAAGTCTGGATGCTGATCCGTGGGGACGACCATACCGAGCTGTACGTAATAAGATCCGCACTCGGGGCCCACCGCTCACGGAAACCATGCAGCCAGGCTTGCTAAACCAAGTGGTAGGAACACTCTTCCCAAGAAATAATCTGCATGTACCACCAATGATGGCAGCCAATAATATGGCCAATACGACCATATTGGAGGATGTGACAACAACGGACCAGGAGTTCCGTTTGGCGATTGAGCGTCTTCGAGGCAAAAAAACTGCTCCGGGTCCGGACGGAGTGCCGGCCTGCGTTTTGTATATTGCGGCCAAACAGTTAGGGCCTTATATTAAGGAGCTTTTTGACCAATGCCTGGCGACTGGAAGATTCCCGGCAGTATGGAAGGAGGGCCGTTTGTGCTTAATACACAAAGAAGGCAGACCTCTGGACTCTCCGGCCGCATATCGTCCGATTGTTCTGCTCGACGATGTGGCCAAATTATTTGAGTGGATTGTGGTCACTCGCCTTGTCGACCATTTGAACTCTGTCGGCCCTAACCTCTCGGAGGCCCAATATGGGTTTAGACAGCGGCGATCCACCATGGATGCATTGTCCCAGCTGAAGACCCTAGTTGAGACAGCGGTTGAATCGGGTGATGGGGTGTTGGCTATTTCACTCGATATTGCCAACGCTTTTAATAGCATACCCCATGCAACTATATTGGAAGCGCTCAAGTTCCACAGAGTGCCAACTTACCTGCAAGTCCTTATTCGCAGTTATCTTGAAGAGAGAAAAGTGGTATATGTTGGCAGCGATGGGCTTCTTAAAACCCATGTTGTTGAGTCCGGTGTTCCACAGGGTTCTGTCCTGGGTCCTCTCCTGTGGAACATCGGCTTTGACTGGATTCTCCGTGGCGCTCTCCTCCCCGGGTCCAACATCCTCTGTTACGCAGATGATACTCTCGTAACGGCCCGGGGTAAATCATACGGAGAAGCAGCACGTCTTGCTACTGTTGTGAGTTCGCTAGTAGCAGATCGAATAGCTCGGCTGGGCCTAAAAGTGGCATTAGAGAAGTCCGAGGCCATATTCTTCCATGGGCCTCGTAAACGCATCCCTCAAAATTCTCAGATAGAAGTTAATGGGGTGGTAATTGAAGTTAGGTCCCAGCTAAAATATCTGGGAATTATATTAGATAGTCGGTTGAATTTCCATTCGCACTTTGAGCAACTAATGCCACGGTTGCTCAAATCAGCTGACAGCTTGGGATGGCTCCTCCCAAATCTAGGGGGCCCAAGTGCGCTATGTCGGCGCTTATACGCCGGCATACTTAAAAGTATTGCCCTCTATGGGGCACCAGTCTGGGCAGATGCATTGGATAGGCACAATCGCACTTGTTTGCAAAGGCCACAAAGGGCAATTGCCCAAAGAGTGGCCCGCTGCTACTCCACTGTAGCCCGAACAGTAGCGTGCGCCCTAGCTGGCACTCCGCCTTGGGAACTGGAGGCGGAGGTGCTGGCGAAAGTTTATTTTTGGGTTAAAGAGCAGCGTGTTGGTGGGACAGAACCTGCCCAAGTAGAAAAGGAGGATTTCAGGCGCCAAGCACAGGAGGAAATGACTCACATGTGGTCAACTGAACTTGCAGTTACCACAGCGGGCCGAAAGACGTTGGATGGACTGGTCCCAGTTCTGGACCAATGGGTTAATCGTCGTAGTGGGTCCTTGTCGTTTCATATGGTACAGGTTCTTACTGGTCACGGATGTTTTGGCCGGTACCTGAAACGAATTGGACGGGAAGAAGACGCCATTTGTCACCATTGTGGTGCCACTGAGGACACGGCTGAACACACGCTTTCTGTGTGCCAGTCTTGGTCCCCCCAAAGGCAACAACTAATAGCGGTGTTAGGAGCTCCTCTGTCGATCGGACTTTTGTTCAAAACAATGCTACAGAGCGACAGAGCATGGACGGCAGTGGCGACTTTCTGCGACTCAGTCATGTCGCAGAAAGAGAAAGCGGAACGAGAGCGGGAAAGCAACCCAGCTGCCCCATCAACTCGAAGACGTAGGTTGGGAAGGCGAAGACGCAGATTCGCACGTCTTCTTCCCCCAAATGGTGGAAATCATCCTCCATTGCCTAACGGGCCCGTGCCATCACTCCGCACGGGGCCTGTCGCCCCCCCATAACATCTGGGGCGGCTTGCCGGGCTTGACATTGGTCAGGCATTCTCACGGACAGGCTGATATGGTAGTGCCTTAACAGATTCCCATGTCACCTGTCATCGTGAGTGGAGTGCGCTGTGTTTAGTGAGTATTGGGCCCCCCTCTACAGGGCCCCGAGTCTCACACACCCCCACTGCACAATCCAGTGCAGTGGGAAGTCCGTAAATGGATTCACAGCGAAAAAAAAAAAAAAAAAAAAAAAAAAAAAGGTTGGGGTGGGGTGCGTGGTGAGATACCTCCTCGTGGTGCACCCTGGTAACGTCCCAGTTTTGGACGGCTAAAATCTCCCAACAGGCGCGGCTAGTTTGACACTTTTCGTCGGCTAGTCGGGCCGCCCGTAAGCCCCAATCACGGGGAACGGTGGCCGGTGTCTCAGTCTGAGACGCGGGCCGCGTGGAGACAACCACTATAAAAAACCACGGGGTGGGGTTTGCGCTCCCTCTCCTCTGCTTTCAGAGGCTTTTGGGAGTGGCTGGGCATACCGTTATCCCCAGTCGGGGACCGGGACCGATGCGATTTTCCATCTTTTCGCACGGTCGCGAGAGCCAACCTCAATAAAAAACCCTTAAATCCCAAGGTGTATGCGTGCCGAGGGGATGGATGGCCGGGGAGGTAGTCCCGGTCGCTAACGCAGAGGGGGGGGAGTTGGGCCACCACGCCCATTAAGTGGAAAAAAGTATGGATAAAAGTTCTGAATTGAAAAATAGTCTCCGGGCGGGTCCCAGCACTTCAGGTGCTGGGGAATCCCGCACGCGTCTCCGCAAGGAGCGCGCGTCTGCCCCAGTACTACGGAGGGGCAAATCCAGACTTCGGCCCAACGGGCACTCGTAGGAGTAGGAAGGCTCGACAGGTGGTGTCGAGTGACGAGGAGGAGGAGGTTGCAATCGCTACGGAGGTCGAGGATTACAGCGACGGAGATTCTGTTGCTGATCTCGACTCCGACGATGCAACGGAGCGGGATTCCACACATGGGAGTGTAACATCTCTCGTGTCGGACACTCGCTCGAAGAGAAAACGAACCGATGGTTCGGACAATGAAGACCCAGAATGGGGCGTAGGCCCCGTAGAGACGACCCGGACGGCCAAACGGGGGCGAGGACGGCCCCCGACCACTGGCCATTACGTCGGCCTGGCAAAGGCCAAGAAAGACCTGTTAGACCAGCAGGAGAGAGAGCTGCGTCTACAGGCGGAGGAGGAAGTTTTGGGGATGGCGGCCCGGATCAAGTCACGACGGGTTTCCGGCGAAGTGGCCCTCGCCGCACCGGAGAAAGCTGATCCGGAATTCCTATCCCTCCTCGAGCTCTGCGGTCGCCTATCGCAGAGCTCGAAGTGTATAGTAAAAGTGGCACAATCGTCGGGCAACCTTAAGGGTACCTTTGTTAAGGCCCTTAAGGAGGCTGCCCTCGACGTACATGGGGTCGCCAGGGTGCTGATGCACCGGGAGGCCTCAGAGGAGGAGGAAAGGCTGCGGGAGGCGAACGACGGCCTAAAGCGGAGCTAGAAGCCCAGCGAAGACAGGTCGAGCAGTTAAAGAAGGATTTGGCCGAGCTTCGGGCACGGCCACCTACGCTGCCGCTGCTCCACAGGAGAACGTGGAAGAAATGATTGCCGCGAGGGTGGAACAAGCCCTCGCCAAAAGATGGGGGGAACAAAGGGGCCTCGAAAACCCCTGAAAGGCGTCGATCAACGACGCCACTCCCGATGGAGGCAACGGCCACTCCACCGATGTATGCGTCGCCGATTATTCAGCCGCGACGCACCGGGGAGAGTCGCAGATCATCTGCGAGGTCGATTTCGGTGGCTCCCACGCCTCCCCCTATACAGGAGGCGTGGTCGGAGGTGGTGGGCCGTAAGGCAAAGGGTAGTGGAAGGGCTCCAGCGACTCCTGCGCCGGTCCCGCAGCCGGCGCATCAGAAGAAGGCGCCCAAAAAGAAGCGCAAGAAACGAAAGCGCAAGAGAAGGCAGCCGAAAATACCGAAGGCGCCGGCGGTCGTCTTTACGATCGCCGATGAAGCCGCGGGGAGCCTCGACTACACGGGGCTCCTGAAAAAGGCCCGCGAGGGAATAAACCTCGCGGAGTTGGGGATCTCCGGACCTCGGATGCGTCCCGCCATCACTGGCGGGCGCATCATTGAGCTGCCCGGGGCCGACGCCAAGAAGGCGGATGCGCTGGCCCGGAAGCTGAGGCAAGTCCTCGGAGAGGGAGTCCGAGTCACCAGACCGGAAAAATGCTGCGAGTTGCGCATTACCGGTCTGGATGACTCCATTCGTAAAGAGGAGGTCGTATACGAGGCCTCGCAGGCTGCGGGCTGCGGAATGGGGCCTTTTAAGGTGGGGGAGATCCGGCGGCATGGGCGTGGCCTGGGGAGTGTTTGGCTCCGGGCACCCGTCGACATCGCCAGAAAATTAGCGGCGCAAGGGCACCTCTCCATCGGGTGGAGCACAGCGCGGATCGGTTTCGATCCGCGCCGTTGAGGTGCCATAGATGTCTGGAGCCGGGCCACGTAAGGGCCCATTGCTCCAACGAGGAGGACCGCAGCGGTTTGTGCTACCGCTGCGGAAAGCCGGGCCACATCGCGCTGCGTGTGTGGCCGCCCCTGCTTGCGCACTCTGCGCTAGCAAGGGGCTTTCGGCGAGTCATTCCGTCGGCAGCCGGGGTTGCCTGGAAAAGCCGGCGAAGAAGTCGCGCGGAGCACGGGCCAAGGGCGGAGTAGCCGCCGCAGCCGTGGGCACCGCAGGTGGTTCCCGCGAGTAGAGACTGGGGAAGTCTCTACTCGCATTGCACGGGACACTGGCGAAGGTCGGGATACCAGTGGCCTGGATGTCCCGTCGGCGTAGTCACGCATACGCCAGGGCGGGGGGTTTGTCGCTGACGTTCGTTCACGAGAACCCTGCCCCTCGTCCGCACGCGCGCGAAGGCCACCCCAGGGGTTTTAGTGGGTAATTCCGCCACTATGGCGGACTAGTCCCACATAACCGGTGCCACCCCCAGTGGCACGGTATGCGAGGCATTTCCCCTGGGATACAAAAAAAAAAAAAAAAAAAAAAAAAAAAGGTTAGGTTGGGGGTGCGTGCCGGGTTACCTCCTCGTGTGCTTGGACTGTTGTTTGTCCTTGTCGAATTTTATTCTGCAGGGAACGACAACAGTTTGGGCCGGTGCACCCTGGGCGACGGGGAATAATCTTAAAGTTTTACTTTGAGCATTGTTCCTCGTCGGCTAAATACTCGGCGGGGCTGCCTGTCCTCTGCCCCTCTGCTTTAGCAGAGGCGTATGAGGGCGGTCAGGGGGGGGCAAACCGTTACTCCCAGTCTGGGAGCCGGGGACCGTTGCGATTTTCCATCTTTTCGCGCGGTCGCGAGGAGCCAACCTCAATAAAAAACCCCCAAATCCCAAGGTTCGAAGGCGCGCCGAGGGGATGGATGGCCGGGGGGGTAGTCTCGGTCGCTAGCGCGAGAAGGGGGGGCTGCTGCGCCCGCAAGCAGCACAAACACAATGGATAGTCGCGAGTTGAAAAATATTCCCCGGGCGGGTACCAGTAGCCAATCTGGACCACAATCCCGCACGTCCTCTTCGGAGGGCGGTGAGCCCACGTTATACGGGGGGGCTCCAAACCGCGTCGTACCAGCTGGTACGCCTGAGAAGAAAGAGGAGTTATCGCGTTTGACGCGACCGTGTTCGGTTACGCTCGAACGAGCGCCAGTGTCTTTTAGCCGACACCAAGATTTTGACGTCGAATACGACGATTCAGAGGATGATTACGATTCGGAAGCAATGGACACTAGGTATAGTAGTACATCATCTTTGTTTTCGGAGTCAGGGAACAGTCGTAAGCGACCAGCCCCGCAAGAGGCAAACGCCACAATGAGCGGAAAGGATGTTGAGGAGCCCAGGCCTGGGAGCGCCACGAAGCGTGGCCGCGGCCGGCCTCCGACGACCGGAGAGTACGTGGGTCTTGCTCAAGCCAAGCAAGCCTTAAACGAGGCTAAAGAGAAGGAACTTCGGCTGCAGGCCGAAGAACAAATTGTTGAAATAGCGGAAAGCATTCGTGCACGTCGACAGTCTGGAAGTTTAGCGCTCCAGAGTTCGGCGACCCATCCCGAGCTGTCATCATTTGAACTGTTCGACAGGCTGAGACAAAGCGCAATGTGCGTAATGAGAGTAGCGCAGACTTCAGGTAACTTGAAAGGCACCTTCGTCAAGGCCCTGAAGGAGTCAGCATTGAATGTTTCACAAGTGGTCCAAACGCTATCACGGCGTTCAGACAATGAAGAGGTTGGTGTCTTGCAAGATGCAGTAAGTCGCCTGAAAACCCAGAACGACGCTCAGAGTAAGGAGATCGCCAGTCTCAGGGAGGAGATTGGTAAACTGAAGCAATCCCGACAATCGGGTACAGAGACGGCGGCCTCGAGTTTATCGCACGAGGCATTGGCGGCAATAGTAGCCACAGCAGTAGATAAAGCGCTGTCTGCCAGAACGAAGACAAAGACGAGTTCCAACGCCACGCAGGAGGTGCCTCGTCCTGACAGTGTTATGGAGCTAACTTGCAGTGTGCCCACCACAGGCCATACTACACGATCTGCCCAGAAGAAGACGGATGTAAACCCTCAGCCAGAGGGGACTTGGTCCGAGGTTGTAAAGAAGGGAAAAAAGAAGAAAACGAAGGATGTGGCACCGACTTCGATACCTCAGCAGGCTGCAGCGGCTCAATCTGTCGCACCAAAAGCACCAAAGAAGAAACCTCCCAAGAGGCAGAAGAAGAAGAAAAAGAAGCGGGCCAAGATCAAGGTCCCCAGGGCGCCAGCTGTAGTTCTCACGCTGGACGCAGAAGCAGAAAAGAACGGCCTTACATATGGTGCCGCCATCGCTAAGGCGCGTGAAAATATAAATCCCACAGAGTTGGGTCTAGAGCAGATGAGGATGCGCAATGCCATAACAGGCGCGCTGATTTTAGAACTGCCGGGTGCAGATCGGACGAAGGCCGACCTTTTTGCCTGTAGGTTGAGAGACACATTGGGTAGTGATGTTCGAGTGTCAAGGCCGGTAAAGTGCAGCGAGCTGCGGATTACCGGTCTTGACGAATCCATCTCAAGAGGGGAGCTATCAATGGTAATCGCCAAAAAAGCAAGTTGTTCTGAGAGGGCCATTAAGTTGGGTGAAATTCGTCGTGTTGGCAGGGGCATGGGTACCGCTTGGGTACAAGTCCCAGTCGAGATTGCGAAGGTTCTAGTGTCGGCAAAGCGTCTTCAAGTGGGTTGGAGTTCTGCGTTGGTGGAACTTTTACCTGCTCGTCAAATGAGATGCCATCGTTGTTGGGAGCTGGGACACTCCAAGTCCCAGTGTAAGAGTGAGGCCGACCTCAGCGGTTTATGTTACCGTTGTGGTAAGGATGGCCATGTGTCGGCTAGGTGTTGCGCGACGTCCCCGTCCTGTGCGCTCTGCGCAGCAAAGGGAAGGCCAGCTGGTCATGTCGTCGGGAGTAGGGGGTGTGCTCCCCCCGAAACCCAGAAGAAGCGCGGTTCGCGTACTATGGGCGGTTCATCCGCTCCGTCGTCGCAGGCCGCGGGTGGAACCAGCGGGTAGTGGTTGGGTGCCACTCCCGCATTGCACAGGTTCACCTGCGAAGGTCGGGAAGCACTCTGTGGTCTGAGAGCTTTCCGTCGGGCGTAGTCCCATAGCGCAGGGTGGGTAATGTGTACAAGGGCAACTGATACCTTTACCCGCCCATACTGCGCGCGATGGCCACCGTCGAGTTTAGTGGGTATGGGGTCCACTTTCCTGGGTCCCGAGCCTCCACACACCCCCTCGTCGGCTACCCAAGTCGGCAGGGGAAGGTCCGTAAACAGGATTCTCGACGTAAAAAAAAAAAAAAAAAAAAAAAAAGGTTAGGTTAGGTTAGGTTGGGGTGCGTGCCGGGTTACCTCCTCGTGTGCTTGGACTGTTGCTTGTCCTTGTTGAATTTTATTCGGCAGGGAACGGTAACAGTTTGGGCCGGTGCACCCTGGGCGACGGGGAATAATCTTAAAGTTTTACTTTGAGCATTGTTCCTCGTCGGCTAAATACTCGGCGGGGCTGGCTGTCCTCTGCCCCTCTGCTTTAGCAGAGGCGTATGTGGGCGGTCAGGGGGGGGCAAACCGTTACTCCCAGTCTGGGAGCCGGGGACTGTTGCGATTTTCCATCTTTCGCACGGTCGCGAGGAGCCAACCTCAATAAAAAACCCCAAATCCAAGGTTGAAGGCGTGCCGATGGGATGGATGGCCGGGGGGGTAGTCTCGGTCCCGAGCGCAAGGTGGGAGGGGCAACTGCGCCCGCAAGCAGTGTCGTAAATATGAACAGTGCCGGTAAAAATACACTACCCCAGGAGGGTACCTGTCGCCCTGCGGCAGGAGAATCCCTCCCCGTCATTGACGGGCTGCCCCATGTATCTGGGGGGGGCGCCCACTGCTCTGCGGCTCCGGCCGTGTTGATAGACGAAAGTGTAAATATGTTTGTAAATAGTTGTGAAGGTGATTGTGTAAATAAGGAGGTTGGTTGTTTAGGGTCTTGTCAAAATCCTGAGACCAATGTAAATAAAAAACAAAATGTATATAGTTTGGATAAGCGAGAGTTGCGTGTATCATTAACACGAATCGACATGGACACGGCGTCTGACTCTTCGGCGGCTACTTTGGTGACCGTTGGGTCTGACTGTCCGAAAGGCTCTCCCGCCGGTAGGTTTTGGTCCGGCAGGGAAAGTCGTAAGAGAAGTCGCGACGATGATTCCCGTCGCTCGTCATCGAGAGATGCAAAGTCGGACTCTGATGACTCTTCCCGCTCCCCGCTTAAGGTTCGAGCTAGTTCGTCCCGTCGTGGTCGTGGTAGACCACCAACCACAGGGGAGTATGTGGGTCTGGCCAATTCAAAGGCTCAATATCTGAGAGTACAAAGAGAGGAGTTGGAGCTACAAGCAGAAAAGGAGCTTTTGGATGCGACTGTAGAAGCTAAGCGGACTAGGGCAAGTTCGAGCCAGATGTCCCCTTCAAGTAGTCAATTGGTCACCGTTGAGGAGGAGACCACAGCAGCTATGCTGTTGCATAAAATAAATGTTGGATTGGACCTGGTTGATAAGGTCAACACAAAGTCAAGCAGACTTAAGGGCACCATGAAGGCGGCCCTTAAGCAAGCGGGTGGTATAATACGCGAAGCTGTCGAGGTTTTAGCAAGTCGTACCACCTCAGATGAAGTGCGTGACTTACAGGCTCAAAATAGTCGCCTAAAAGCCGAAATGGAGGCTATGAAAAAGGAGATGGCGGAGCTCAAGGCAAGTCTGAGGGACAGGCCATCTGTTAGAAGTGAAGCTCCGTCTCAAACTATTATGGAGGAGTGGGCAGCCAAGGTGCTCGGTATGGCCATGGCTCGGATAAATGCGCGCGTGGAAGGATTGGAGCCACGACTTAATCCGGAGCCCCCCTTACGGCCCCCCTTGGCCCATGAAAAGAGGAGAAAGGACACTCAACAGTCGGTGGCCTCGACTTCGTTGGGGCAACCCCTACAAAAACCAGCAAAGAAGCTGGCTGTTGTAGAGGTCTCTGTGAATTCTTCTTCTAAGAAGAAAAAGAATAAGAAAAGTAAGGGAGTTGATGAGGTCCCTGCCGCTGGTATTACATCTGGTCCTCGTCCCCTTCCGCCCGCTCCGACGTCTATGACTGACGGCTGGACGGAGGTCGTTAAGCGCGGGAAAAAGAACAGTGCCAAAAACCAGGCACAAACAAAAGCGAAGGCCATGCAGTCTCAGAAGGTCAAGACACGGCCTCCAAAGTCCTCGGCGGTTGTCTTGACTGTACAGGACGGTGCAGCGGAACGCGGGGTGTCTTATGCTTCTGCTATTGCGGAGGCAAAGAGCCGGATAAACATCACGGAGTTAGGGATTGAGGGTCTACGATTCCGCAAGGCTATTACAGGAGGGGCAATTTTGGAACTACCTGGGGCTTCAAGTGGTGAAAAGGCAGATACCCTTGCAGAGAAGCTCAGAGAAGTCTTCAATGAGAACGATGTCCGAGTATCTAGACCGGTAAAATGTGTGGAGTTAAGAGTTTCTGGTCTAGATGACTCCGTTACTGCTGAAGAAGTGGCAAGTGCTATTTCCAAGCTTGGTGGTTGCCCAATAGATCAGGTCAAAGTTCAACCACCACGACCTGATTATACAGGGATGAATGCAGCCTGGGCGAAGTGCCCGGTAATGGCAGCCAAAAAAGTAGCGGAGGGTCGTCTCCTGGTAGGATGGGTTGTGGCGAAAGTCAGACTGTTACCGGCAAGGGACTTGCGATGCTTTAGGTGTCTGGAGGCGGGACATGTTAAAGCTAATTGTTTATCGGATGTGGATCGAAGCAGACAGTGTTACAGGTGTGGTCGATTGGGGCACATAGCTAATGTCTGTGATAATGAACCACACTGTACACTGTGTGCAAAAGATGGCAAGCCTGCTTGGCATAGAGTGGGCAGTAAGGCCTGTAAGGCCCCTAAAACTAGAGGAGGAAGGAGAGCGGCGGCAAGTGCTTCCAGCCAGCCTAAGCAATCAGAACTGATTAATGCAGTTGAGGAGATTGAAATGGTGGGAGATTAAAATGGCCAAAAGATATCTCCAGGCGAACATCAACCACTGTGCCAGGGCTCAGGACCTTTTACATCAGAGCATGGCACAGTGGTCGATACAAGTGTGTATTATTACAGAGCCTTATCTAATTCAAAGCCGTGACGACTGGGCTAGTGACATGGATGGGATGGTGGCCATCATTACTAATACAGCGGCAAATTCATCGCCATTTGGCAGTATTAGAAGAGGCAGAGGCTGCGTGGCAGCATTGATTGATGACATAGTGGTCGTTGGGGTGTACTTTTCTCCGAATAGACCGTTTTCGGAATTTGAAGGATTCATGGCACATGTGAGCACCCTTCTATCGGGCTGGAGTCGTCCTCACCATGTCTTGATTGCAGGTGACTTGAACGCTAAATCCACAGCGTGGGGCTCTCAGCGATCTGATGTTCGAGGTGAACATGTAGAGGAGTGGCTGGTTAACAGCTCGCTGGTGATACTGAATCAGGGCAATGTCGACACGTGTGTTCGGATGCAGGGGGGATCAATTGTTGATGTTACTTTCGCTAGTCCCACCCTGGAACACCGTGTCCAAAACTGGGAGGTAATGGAGAGGGTTGAGACCTTGTCGGACCATAGGTACGTACGCTTCGACATCTCACCCTCACAGCCTGTCTCTATAAATCACAATCGCAGTCCGGAAGAGCTGGGTCCTAGATGGGCTTTGAAACGGCTTGACGTAGAGTCGCTTAAAGTGGCGTCAATTGTTGAGAGCTGGTCCCCTGGTCCTGCCACAATAGATCCCGACTTGGAAGTTAGTTGGTTTCGGGAGACTATGCGGCGTGTATGTGACTCGTCGATGCCAAGGGTTGGGGCACTGCCACCTAAAACGGCTGTTCACTGGTGGTCGTCTGAGCTGGCTCACTTGAGAGGAGTATGCGTGGCGGCCAGAAGAAGGTATTCACGACATCGCAGGCGGAGAAACCGGGACGAGGCGCAGGATATTCCTTTGTATGAACGTTACCAACAGGCAAAGAAGGAACTCCGGGGTGCGATAGGGGCAGCTAAAAACGCTGCCTGGGAGGAGCTCCTCTCCACCCTGGATCAGGATCCATGGGGTAGGCCCTACCGACTCGTAATGAGTAGGTTGCGACCCTAGGGCACCCCCACTAACATCTTCAATGGATCCTGGCCTGCTGCAGAATGTGTTAGAGTCTCTGTTTCCTGAGAGACCGTTGCATGACCCTCCAGTGGTGTTTAGTGAAGAAGGGGCTGACGCTACTGAAGCACCTGAAGTGACGGAAGACGAACTAGGAGCTGCAGTTTTGCGTCTGCAAGGCAAAAACACGGCACCTGGGCCGAGTGGTGTGCCTGGGAAAGCCCTGGTTTATGCTCTGAAGAATGGCTTGGAACCCCGATTCAGGGCGTTGCTGTCGGAGTGCCTTAGATGCGGAGTTTTCCCACGGATATGGAAAACTGGGAAGCTGGTGTTAATTAGGAAGGAGAATCGACCAGCTGATTCTCCATCAGCACACAGGCCCATTGTCCTAATAGATGATGAAGCCAAACTGTTTGAGAGGATTGTTGCTGACCGTATTAACAGCCATTTGGAGAATACCGGACCAGATTTAGCTCCCAATCAGTTTGGTTTCCGACGAGGGAGGTCGACAATTGACGCCTTAGAAAGGGTAAAGGCCCTTGCAAAATCCGAGGTCGCGAGTGGTGGTTGTGTGGTGGCGGTGTCTCTCGACATCGCCAATGCGTTTAACACTCTCCCACACACAGTAATTGAGCAGGCTCTCAGGTTCCATCGTTTCCCTCTGTACCTGCAGCGAGTCATCATTGCATATCTACGGAATAGGGACATTATATATCCCACCACTGAAGGATGGGGTAGGAGGTCGGTGTTGTGCGGGGTTCCACAGGGGGTCTGTGCTTGGGCCTCTTTTGTGGAATCTAGGATTCGATTGGGTCCTTCGTGGGGCAACATTGCGTGGCGTTGAAATATTTTGTTACGCCGACGACACGCTGGTTACCGCCAAAGCCGCTACGTACAGGGAAGCGGCCATTTTAGCGACTGCTGGTGTCGCCCAAACAGTTGACCGTATTCGTCGCTTGGGACTGGAGGTGGCCCTGACCAAGTCAGAAGCCATTTGTTTTCATGGTCCGAGAAGAAAGCCTCCAATAGGGTCGTCGATAGTGGTGGGTGGCGTTTCCATCGCTGTCGAGGAAACCATGAAGTATCTGGGATTGGTCCTCGACAGTCGATGGAACTTTAAGGCCCACTTCGCTTCTCTTGCCCCAAAGGTTATGAGATGTTCTGCGGCTTTGTGTAGGTTAATGCCGAATCTTGGCGGCCCTAAGTCGGCATGTCGTCACCTCTTTGTGGGAGTTGTCCGCTCAGTAGCCCTGTACGGCGCTCCGGTTTGGGTAGATGCCCTTGGACACAGGGAAAACTTAGCGGCCCTAAGACGACCTCAACGTGCGGTGGCAAAAAGAGTGGTGCGTGCATACTGTACCGTATCTCGGGAGGCAGCGTGCGCACTTGCGGGTACAGCTCCGTGGGAGTTGGAGGCCAAAGTGCTGGCAGCAGTATACCACCAAGCTGCTGCCGCACGACTTAGTGGAGACCCTCCGGAATATCGGGAGGTGGAGCAGTGGAGGAAGGAAGCCCGCGAAATCATGATGGACGAATGGTCAACATGCTTGCTGGAGCCCAGTGCAGGCCATCAGACGGTTGCCGCTTTACAGCCCGTTCTGAGGGCCTGGGTGCAAAGAAAGGGAGCGATGCTAACGTACCGAATGGTACAGGTACTGACGGGACATGGGTGTTTTGGGAAGTACCTGTACAAGATTGGCCGCGAAAGTTCCCCCAGATGCCATCACTGTGGGGTATCAGAGGACTCTTCAAAACACACCCTTGAAGATTGTCCAGCTTGGAGTGAGCAAAGGATCGCTTTAGCTGAGGAGATTGGGACAAATTTGTCGTTGCCAAATGTTGTGGCGGCTATTGTCTCAAACGCGAACGCATTTGATGTCTTTGCAGCCTTCTGCGAAGAAGTGCTAATAAGCAAAGAAACAGCGGAAAGGGAAAGGGAGGATAACCCTGATGCGGAACTAATACGCCGTCGAAGAGTGGGAAGGAGAAGACGAGCTTTTGCTCGGCAGATCCGTAACTAGTCATATATAGTCAAGAGTAGGTTAGGGACACCAGTTTGTAGGCTCTTTACACCTTCAAGCTGGTAGTCAGTTGTAAATATGTAGATATGTAAATTGTAATATATTTTTTGTTCAGTTTTTGTATATATAAGGGTAGAACTTTGTACATATTGTACATAACAATTTGAGTAGTCGAGGTCAAATAGAGGATCTGCTTAAGCGGATACATTACATTGTGGGACACTGCGGGAAAGGCAACGCTACACCGCAGTCCCAAATGTAACGAGACGGCAACAGAGGAATGTTTTAGTGGGTAGGCCATCCCCTTCTGGGATGGAGAGCCCCACATAACCCGCCGTAATGACCCAGCGGCGGGTATGCAATTTAATGCATTTTGTACCTCTAAAAAAAAAAAAAAAAAAAAAAAAAGTTAGGTTAGGTTAGGTTAAAAAAGGTTGGAGGGGTGCGTGCCGGGTTACCTCCTCGTGTGCTTGGACTGTTGTTTGTCCTTGTCGAATTTTATTCTGGCAGGGAACGACAACAGTTTGGGCCGGTGCACCCTGGGCGACGGGATAATCTTAAAGTTTTACTTGAGCATTATTCTTCGTCGGCTAAATACTCGGCGGGGCTGGCTGTCCTCTGCCCCTTGCTTTAGCAAGGCGTATGTGGGCGGTCAGGGGGGGGCAAACCGTTACTCCCAGTCTGGGAGCCGGGGACCGGTTGCGACTTTTCGATCTTTCGCACGGTCAAGAGGAGCCAACCTCAATAAAAAACCCCTAAATCCCAAGGTTTGAAGGCGTGCCGATGGGATGGATGGCCGGGGGGGTAGTCTCGCTCCCTAGCGCAAGTGGGGGGGCAGCTGTGCCCGGAAGCAGCGGTTCAATATGGATAGTTCGGCTACTAAACAAATACCCCAGGAGGGTACCTGTCGCTCCGCGGCAGGAGAATCCCTCCCCGTCCCTCGGGACGGGCAGCCCCGCGTATCTGGGGGGGGCACCAACTATTCTGCGGGTCAGCCCGCTATGTCTTCAAGGGAGGACATCTCTTATTCTGGCGTAACGCGACCATGTTCGGTCGCCTTGGAAAGGACACCTGTGTCATTCAGTCGACTACAGGATTTCGACATTGACTATGAGTCTGACGACTACCTGTCAGACGATTCGATGGGGCCCGGCTTCTACGGAAGCTCCCAATCATTAGTGTCGGACCCGGGACTTCGCCGCAAGCGGCCTGCTCCCGATGATGAGTTACCCGCTCCTAGCGGTAGTTCTAAAACAGCTCCCAAAACACCTGGGGGCACATCTAAGAGAGGACGTGGTCGCCCGCCGACCACTGGACATTTTGTTGGGCTCGCCAAGGCCAAAGAGGCCCTTAACGCGGCAAAGGAGCGTGAGCTTCAACTCCAAGCGGAGGAGGAGTTGGCGGGCATGGTGGCGTGCGTGAGGGCTCGCCGAAGATCTGGGGAAGAGGCCCTGAAGGGACAGGCTGACCCCGAGTACCTCACCACCCCCGAGTTGAACGCGCGCCTGCAGGGTGGCGCTAAAATTGTTCTCAAAGTTGCTGAGAAGTCCGGGAACCTGAAGGGTACCTTCGTGAAGGCCCTGAAGGAGGTGGCGACAGAACTCTGTTCAATAGCCCAAGTGCTCAACCAACGCACCCCGGACCAGGAAGTAAAGATACTGCAAGAACTGTACGAGCGCCTGCAGAAGCAGTATGATGAGCAGGTGCTCACGATAGAACGGATGCGCAACCAGATGGATGAGATGGAGCTGGCATCCCGGTCCAGAGGGACCCAAAACCAGGGTATGACACCAGAGACGCTGGCGGCCACTGTTGCGGCCGCAGTGGAGAGGGCTCTGGCTGAACGGACAGTCTCCCAGGCTAACACCTTGCCTGGATCAGTCTCCCGCGCCCCGAGTCCAATGGACTTGGCTACGTTGCCCGATCCAGCTCCCGCTCCGCGGTTGAGCGGACGGACGCGCACTCAAGCTCAAGTGCCGTCAACTTCAGAGGCCACTCCCGCGCCTCCTCCTCAGGAAGAAACGTGGGCGACTGTGGTCTCCAAGAAGAAAAAGAAAAAGAAGGAAGGCAAAGCGGCGCGACCAACTGCCGCCCCCTCTGTCGCGCAAGCTCCGAGTCCTGGAGCCTCTGCGGAGAAGTCACAGCCGACCCCCGCGGTTCCGCCCGCTTCGAAGGGGAAGGCTAAGAAAAAGAAGAAAAGGAAGAGACCACAAGTCAGAGTCCCGAAAGCGCCGGCCGTCATGCTGACGCTGAGTCCGGACGCAGAGAAGGCGGGTGTGACATATTCGTCAATTTTGACGAAGGCACGGGAAGGTGTCAATCCTGACGAGATTGGTGTGGGCGAAGTGAAGGTGCGCAAGGCCTTCAGTGGAGCCCGTATTTTGGAGCTCCCTGGGAGTGACAAATCGAAGGCGGATGATTTTGCGGCCAAAATCAAAGAAGTTCTTGGCGAGGAGGCTTTTGTGTCCAGACCGGTAAAGTGCAGGGAGCTGCGAATAACCGGTCTGGACGACTCTATTACAAAGGAGGAAGTGGGCAGGGCGGTTGCCTCAAAAGGTGGCTGCGAATTTTCGGAGGTCAGACTAGGTGATATCCGTCAGAGTGGTAGGGGACTGGGGACAATTTGGGTCCAGGTCCCCGCAGAGGTGGCAAAGGTTTTGTCGTCGGCACGGCGCCTCCTAATTGGCTGGAGCTCGGCGCAGATCTCTGCTCGAGTCCAGGCCAATGAGGTGCCATCGGTGCCTTGAACTCGGCCACACCAGGGTTACATGCCCGAGTTCAGAAGATCGCAGTGGTCGCTGCTACCGTTGTGGTGTTGCAGGCCACGTCTCGGCCTCATGTTCTTCGCCTCCCTCCTGTGCTCTGTGCACAGCGAAAGGCCGGCCCGCCAGCCATAAAATCGGCAGTTCGGGCTGTATCCCGCCCGACAATAGGAAGCGCGGTTCGCGCAGCGCTCAGCACGGTACAGCCGTTGGAGCAGCGCATACCGCGGGGTAGCCTGCAGGTAGTGGTTGGGGATCCACTACCTGCATTGCACAGGCCCCCGCGAAGGTTGGGATGTCCTCAGTGACCTGAGGCTCCCTTCGACGGAGATGTCCGTTGGCGCAGGGCGGGCTGACATGGTCGGTATACTTTCCCATTGCCCGCCCCTGAAGCGCGAGAAGGTCACCATCGGGTTTTAGTGGGTAAATGCGGCACCTTCCATCTTTGCCGCACTAGTCCCACATAACCGACGCCTCTCCCCAAGGGGCGCGGTAGGCGAGGCCTTTCCCGATGTAAAAAAAAAAAAAAAAAAAAAAAAAAAAAAAAAAAAAAGGTTGGGGTGCAAGCCGGGTTACCTCCTCGTGTGCTTGGACTGTTGTTTGTCCTTGTAGAATTTTATTCTGCAGGGAACGACAACAGTTCGGGCCGGTGCACCCTGGGCGGCGGGGAATGATCTTAAAGCTATTGCTTTGAGTATCATTCCTCGTCGGCTAAACACTCGGCAACTGGCCACGGGGGGCCAGGGGGGGGCAAACCGTTACTCCCAGTCTGGGAGCCGGGGACCGGTTGCGACTTTTCGATCCTTTCGCACGGTCAAGAGGAGCCAACCTCAATAAAAAACCCCTAAATCCCAAGGTTTGAAGGCGCGCCGAGGGGATGGATGGCCGGGGGGGTAGTCTCGGTCGCTAGCGCAAGAAGGGGGGGCTGCTGCGCCCGGAAGCAGTTCTTAAAATATGGATAAGCGCGATTTTGAAATAAGTCCCCGGGCGGGTCCCAGTATGCCTTCTGCTGCTGGGGAATCCCGTACGTCCTCTTCGGAGGGCGGTGGCCCCACGTTATACGGGGGGGGCCCAAAACGCGTGGTTCCGTCAGGAACTTTTTCGAAGGAAGGAGAAGAGGTTGTCCGGCCATGTTCTGTCGTGGTCGAGAGGTCCCCAGTGCCGACCATCAGGCACTTGGATGATTTTGACGTCGAAACCGAGTCTGACGAAGATGTAAGGGAAATGTTGTACAGTAGTACGTCGTCCCTGGTGTCCGAATCGGGATATAAAAGAAAGAGAGAGGGGGATAATGACTCTGATAGTGGAGAGGAAGTTGCGGGATCGAGTCGTGGTGCTGCATCAAAGAGAGGACGAGGCCGGCCTCCAACGACCGGCCAATATGCTGGACTCGCCAAGGCGAAAAAGGCCCTAAATGATGAAAGAGAACGGGAGTTACGGCTTCAGGCCGAAGAAGAAATTGTGGGCATCTCGGAGCGCATCCGCGCGCGCCGCACATCCGGAAGTCTTGCGCTGCAGATTTCAAGCTCTCACCCGGAATTGGCATCGCACGAGCTGTTTGAAAGGCTCACGCAAACAGCTCAGTGTATCATGAAGGTGGCTCAATCGTCGGGCAACCTTAAGGCACGTTCATCAAAGCCCTTAAGGAGTCTGCACTCAACGTTGCTCAGGTGGTGCAGACATTGTCCCGGCGTACGGACAACGATGAGGTTCGAGTGTTACAGGAGGCAATGGGCGCCTCAAGTCTCAAAATGACGAGCAGAGCAAGGAGATAGCCAAACTCCGCG
>PQWD01009152.1:0-21877 GCA_019425675.1 Leucinodes orbonalis
CACCGACGCTCTTTTTGTGACGAAGAATTTTGATACTTCGTAAAATAATGACACTGTTGCGACGCATGTGAACGGCATGAAATTACAACTGAGGCGGATTAATATTAATGTCTGTGATTATCATCATCATCGGCTCATTATACATCCCCATTGAGATTATTAAAAGAAAAAAGCGCAACTCTAAATCACTTACTAACCTGATTCTCTTTTACACATGAAACATCCATACAGTGGAACTTGAATCTTGCTTAAGACGTCGCAAAAGAGCTTGCTAATATGGAGCTTTACTCTTCTCTGATTTAATATAACATTGTAAATATCTGCGGTTTCTAGACAGGCATGATCCATACTCGGCCGCATCATCACTTACCATCAGGTGAGATGGCGGTCAAATGTCTGCCTATAGATGATAAAAAACATCCTCTTTTTATGTTCTAATGTACAGGATGGTAAGTGATACGCCTGACCTTGAGAGAGCGGCATTGATTGAGACTTACAACTGATAGTTATTATTCTCGGTCAATGCCGTACTGCACCGGACACCAGAGACAGAAATGTTGGGTCTCATACCCGGTCATTGCATTAAATTGTTCTAAATATCTGTTAACACTGGATTTACAGAAAGATTGTACGATCTTTCATACAAGCACGATTTTCCTTAAATTCAGACTTAAACGGTTTTTAGGTATACTACGTTGGCTTAGACATCACGTGTTCCGCGTAAATTCGACGACTATACGTGCAATGTAGGAATTTAAACATTCGCTATATCACTATGCTACTGGTACATAGTACTTATGTAATGCGGTTACGACGAGCAACCATGCGTGGAATCTGAAGCACGGATTGTTCATATATAGAAATTCCACTGTTTCGTTATAATAAATAAATATCCACTGACATTCACACAGTGCTATCTAACCTCAAATAAAGCATTAGCCTGTAATATAGGTTCCAAACAACGGGAAATACATACCTTTTTTTGTTAATACATACACATTAAGTTCATGCAGACATAAGTTAGTACTGCCCGGAGATTGAACCCGGAACCTTGGTGTTGACGTCTTAACCATTACACCAAATCGGTCGTAATGATATGGCATTATGAAATAAAACAATTATTAGTTTTTGCCGAACATTAAATTAAAACATATTTTTTAATCAATACATATATTTTTTATGATATAGGGGGCAAACGAGCAAAGGGCTTTGGTATTAATAGACATTGATGCCCATATATGCGTGCTAAAATACGCAGCTGAGACATGGACACCAACTGCGGGATTGGTTCACAAGTTCAAAGTCACTCAACGCGCAATGGAGCGAGCTATGCTTGGAGTATGAGGAAGCGGAGGACCGGGATATCTGGCGCAAAATGGAGGAGACCTATGTCCAGCAGTGGACTGCGATAGGTTGAAGAGAGAGAGCATAGAAATGAGTCTCGTTTTGCAGATCCCTCAAGTATATCTCCGGTGGCAACTCACGGAACTCACAATTTTGTAATCCAGGGTACATTATTACGATATAAACGTACTGGAGAGGAGCTATATAACAAATATATTGCCAACTACCATACTAAGTACCTACAGCTTGCCTACGCTCTCAGCCTTAAAAAAATAATGCAAAAAGAGTTGTAAACCAAACGCTCTAGCCGCTTACTTCTTACTAAGAGTCGGCTCTTAGACCTCTCAAAGTTCTGAGATCACAAAGAAATGATAATACTTTATCGACACAAACAGCAATCACACAAGAACATATTTTCATATTCATATTTCCTTTATTAGAACAATATTGTTCTATGTTACGGAGTTCGGTTTCCGCACTTAGTCCGTGTAGTGGACCATTGTGCGTAAGCCGTGTCGGCCCTCTGGTCATTCCAGCCAGCCCACCTCCCTCCAAAAACAGATGAGTCTTCCCGGTCTCCTCAGGGCATCCGCGACCGGTGAGCCGATAATCTTCTTGCGGATCTGGGCTACGCCTGTGCACCTAAGAAGCACATGCGCCACCGTTTCCTCCTCCTCCATGCACGCTCTGCACAGAGGACTGTCCGTGATACCTATTGTGTAAAAGTGTTTGTTTAGTGCGCAGTGTCCAGTGATGATCCCCGTCACCAGTCTAAGGCTATTTCTGTCCATCCGTAGAAGACGTCTGGACGATTAGAACAATATAATTTATGTTGTATAAGTTTGCAATGAAGTTGAGAGCGCGACATTTATCAAGTCCACAACATAGTTGTCGATAGGTGGTGGCAACTTTCAAAGCGCTTTTGGCTTTAAGCGCTTAGTTAGTGAGAATACAAACGTTTTTTGGACTAGTACTAAAAGAAACTCCGCACTTGTGTTTTTATACTATGTATTTATGAATTATATAAATAACTTAAAATGAACTAAGATAAAATCAATATTTCATAATACATTTTCCGTTCCTTGGGCCTGATAATGATCTTCTTATTTTCCCTTTTTCTTTTTTATTAGTGTTCTATTTGTCCAGTACTAAATGACACGAAGAAGTTTGAACATACTGCCTATCAAGGACGACTGAGGGAATGTCCTTCGAAATCTTCACTTCACTCAATTTTAGTTTCTTTGTTCGGCGAGTGCTGAACTGATCACCAGGTGACGCTCCGGTAAAATTTGGAAGACGCACACCAATGTAACTATTACTGTTCTTCTTGACTGTACTGTTGGCAGCCGCCCACCATTGGAGTGGTGTCTGCTGGTCTTGGTAGAGGGTCTCTGCATTACGGAGACCGCTCCTTGTATGATGTGGAGAGCGCTGCACTGATCGCCACTCGAACCCTGAACTTTGCTGAAATTGTACTTATAGACAGCGGTCCACCGCCCATAAAGCGCGTACTTTTCAAATACGCGTCTTAAATATTGGTCTAATTGAACTATTTGTACTTTATTCTAATACTATAGGCCATCTTGATGTAAGACCTAGGTGACCTGAGAAGCTTGTCCACGTCAAAGAATTATAAATATTTCGAACTTTTTTCTTTATATGTCACCACATCGATTCCGGTCGTATGACATCGTGCATCTTCGTACTGACCGGTCGTCAGGCCTGTGACTTAGCCTCCACTCCACAAAGATGATCTCTTTCAGGTGAAGCATCCACTGCTTCCGCAATGTGCTGAACCCACACCTCATTCACAGCGAGTGCGAGTGGTCCACTGCTGAAAATTGTCCTAACAAATCCCGCTCTGAAGGACCAAAATGTTTGAACTAGTAATAAAAAAACTCTGCACTTCTGTTTTTGTACTATGTATTTATAAATTACATGGTTTATAAAAGAAATTAAAATGAACTAAGATAAAATTTATATTTCACAATAAAAACGTTTGGAACGTATTTCAAGTGAGAGCTGTGGTTCTAGTTATTGTTCAAGTTTAGCGTTTAGATTTTGTATCAATTTAAGGGTTTTTCGTCAAATCCTCTTCTGAAGATATTTTGTTAAAAATATATGATATTCATGTTGATGCATGAAGCTATATTGGCTTTAACCGTCTACTGTTGAACAAATGCCTCCCTTAATGACTAAAGGCAAGAACCTTGAACTATGGAATCGAACCAAAAGACTTACTTGACTACAAAGAGATGTGTTTATATAAACAAAAACGTTTATAATGTACGAGGATTGAATTCGGAACCAAAGAAGCTAATTTTCCAACCCTGACATTGATGAAAGCATAACAATGTTTATTTGCACCAATAAGGGACCCACAAGTATCCACTCTACCGAAATCTCTCTGACTCACAATCAGTCGTAAATATTGTAGGCAGCGGCGATACTAAAAATTGGGTTTACGAACCCAATGACAATAAGAGCTGACCATAAATGAGAAATATATTCGATTCTTTAAGCATTCAACTTTGGCAATTTGTGAAGAAAATTGAAAAATTCGCCGTGAACATTTTCAACAAAGGTCTATTGTGTGGCGGATCGCTTCAGGGAATGTTTATTGTGAATCGTTATTTGTAAATACATTTATACGCGATCGTTTTATTGTACGTAATTAAAATTTTCGTGTAGATAAATTTTCAATTCAAAGGTGTTTCATATGAATGAAAATAATTGATTTACGAGTATGAATTTGGGGTTATACACATCATCGTTTCTACTTTTATCTGGGGTAAGGGTACAAAAATGTTCATTGTAAAACCTTCATCATTATCTTGGACTGGTTTATTTTGGTTCTCATTATTGGAAATTAGATCAAATATTATCATTTTACTTAATTTATTCGGTAATTTATTAAAAATGTCTTTAGAAGTCTGATAGTGAAATCAAACATTTGCTTTTATTTATTCACTTTCGTACGCTTTAGTTCCGGCTCCATCGGGTTGTAGATAAGCTTTTGGCGTAAGAAGCGATTTGCATCGAGTTTAGTCTTGCAAAAAGCGAAGTCCGAGTTTTGCATTTAATTGTTGGCAGCATTTCTCTAATTGGACTTATGAACGCGTGTAGGAACATGGTCGGGGGTGTTGAAAATAAAATTCACGAACAAAATAACACTTTTATATCATAAACACTTTTATAACATCGTAATAAAAATTGACATATCTTTAAAAAATCCATCATGAAAATGTTAGTTGGATTTTCCCTTGAAGACGGGGGAGTTTTTACATAGGATGACCAAAGCAGACTGAAGAAGAACGACATGAAGCTTGGTAGGCTTTTTATTGAGCAGGCGGATCGTACTTATGGTATTTCTGAGCGTTGCTTTGTAGGTTCAGTTCCTTAAAATCCAGCCAATTTCTTTAACTACTTCTAAACTTTGGCAGTGTAATCGGTAGGCTTGTTTTAGTATTTAGGTTTTGTTTTAAATCTAAACTGCTTACTGCTGAAGAAAGCCCTTTCAAGACTCCGTATCACTCACTTATTCAAATGAGAAGTCGTTGATATATAGATTTGATTCTACTCTCTGAGCACTCTCGACGGAATCTAACGATTCCAAACTCATGTTAACATTGTCTTGCTTTGTGAAAAGACTACGTAGCCTTTCATGAACAATATCCAGGGCGGTGAAAGATGTTATGTTGGAAATGTCACCAAGCTCATTCTCCACAAGCGTAATTTTGCATTTGATATATGTCCTTGTAATCATTAATGTTTGTTTACCTGAGCACATCGCTTCTAGCGTCGTCAAAATTATCTCCTGAGTGCCCCATTCCGTAAAAATACTATTTATTCTTCTCTAGGCTCGAAGGACCATGAAATATATTATTGTTGTGACAAATAATCCAGACTACACAACGATAAAATTCATTTAGCAATTAAAATATAATATTAAAAGGAAGGAGAGCGTCGGTGGCTCAATGGCGTAGACTGTTGTCCTCCTACCGGGAGGGCTGTGGTTCAAATCCCGCCACGTACCAATGTGTTTTCGAATTTTCGAAATTATATGTACATTATCCGACGCTCTTACGCTGAAGGAAAACATCGTGAGGAAACCTTCACGCACGCCTGCGAAGAGATTCAAAGTTTGTGTGTGAAGTCGTCCAATCCGCACTGGGTCCACGACTAAAGCAAAATTACCCTATACGGGTAGGCTCGTGCCCCTTGGTGGGGACGTTTAATGAGCTGATGATGATGAAGATTAAAAGGAAATAACACGTCTGCCATTTACAAAAGTGAAAGAAAACAAAGAAAGATAAAACAATAAATAATATTCTTATTCATTTGACATGTTCTTATAATAAATGAGATTGTATATTTAACAAGGAAAAAGCTTACTTGTTATTAGCTCATGCATGAGTAAGATTAATATAACAAAATAAACATTATTTAAAAAGGTATTTTTAGTAAAACTTGGCAAGATCTAATTGCACCTTAAATTCCGGCACTCGAAAATTCAAAATGGCTGACAATTATTCACATTTGGCGCAATTGAAACGGAACGCTACTCGTTTGAATCGTTCATAAAACGTGCATGTACCGCACTTTTTAATATTCCCGTTTAATTAAGTTGAACTGTTAATCATGTTTCTGATTGGAATTCTCTGCTAGAGATTTTATTCGGATAAAGTTAAATATTGATAGGTATAATCCCAAAGACCTATGATATTTGTGTATCGAAGAATACAGTCGCCCAAGGGATTTTTACATCCATTAAAGCTAAAGCTCATTCGAAAGCGCTAATAAAATCATATTCCAGAAGTGAACTTCTGCACTGCTACAAATCAATAGATCAAAGTTAAAAGCACTTGTGAGAGCCTTCACCGGACACCGAAAGCTACGAAAGCATTTTTCCTTGGTAAACGTTAACACTCACCAGTCGGCATTAGGCCCGTGTCTTTGTATGTTCCCTGCAGAGGGACTTTGTCGAATCCTTGGAGCACGAAGTATCCGATGACGACATTTACAAACATAGCGTCAATTACATGGCATAAAATACCTATTCAAATATTTAAGGATTAAGTGCCTCAAACAATAAAAACCCTTAAAAGATCATATTTTGGCCTACCAAGACCGTTTGTTATAAAGTGTAACTAGCTGATCTGCATATGAGCTGAGTTGAGTAAATAGGATACAAGTCATAGCAAACACATTATATTAATTCCAATTCCCAAGCCACTTAAAAAGCCACGTGGATGTAAAATGTACCACTATACGTATCACGTGCCCATTTATCATTTCATCCCTAAGGAACATCGGGTTCCTTCGCTGATTGGCTAATCCTTTCACTGAGATACCACACCAAAGGTCATCTATTATACAGGCTTTGCGCGTACTCTTGATAAACATCGAAGGGTACACTCGTGACAAATTAGGTATCCTTTTTGATTTGCGAACATTATTGTGTCGATGTTTGTGTAGGTTCAGTCAAGAATATGACTGAGTCCAACCTATCCAGTCGGTTGTTTATTTGTTTAAGGCGTGTACTTTCATCTTATGTAATATTTTTTATGAGTTAAAATCCTGGAAAAACTCGTACTCTCGACTTCTGAATTAAATAGAAAATATAGGCATATTTGCACTCTGAATACTATTCCTTCAGCATTTTAGTCCTTTTTTTGATTAAAAACATCGATTTGTGGATATTATTATAGTATGGTTTGCTATCAGATAATGATATGTTGGTAATAAGATGTAATAAATTTAATTATGAGCTTTTTTTACTTATTTTTAACCAACTTCAAAAAAGCAGGTTCTCAGTCTGACCCGTTAGTATGTATATATGTATGTTTGTCCGCGATTTTTAAGCCAGTCAATATTCTAATTGTTCAATATTAAGATACATACTTATCTCCAACCCAAGTAGATCGACGAATTGTGAATGGTCGCTGGTGGAGGCTGAATAAGAACAACGGAGGACCGGGATATCAGGCGCAGTATGGAGACTATGTCCAGTAGGAGACTGCGATGCGACAACTATTCAAAAAGGAACACATATCTATATGGTCGGTTGCATTATTTGAGGCGTTTGTGTTGTGGCTATTTACAATAAGATAAACAAACACATCGAGGATATCGTTTACCGCAAAATTGACGACGTACACAAACCTGTTTTCCCCTACATCTGGTCTAGTGATTTAGTACAAAAACAATGAGCGAGACATATGTACGGACGGTTGCGAGCGTAAACATTTTTGCTATCCACAGGATCTGGCCCGACGCCAATTTATATTGATTTTACTATGAGGGTGACAAGGTTTTTCCGAAACGGCATGTCATGTAAAAAATAACGCTGCAAAACTGGGAAGATTAAAAATGAAAATAGACTTCGGTTCCATCTGTTTCTTTAAACAATTACAAACTCGTTAGTACCCATATTCAATGTCTTGTTAATTCGATAGTCCCCTTTCTGATATATGTGATGATTATAATAATGAAACGTATCATCTAAATAGAAACTAAATTAGAAACTTAATGAGAAATTTAATTGAGTATTTGAGGTCAAATAAAAAGAAGTGTAGGAGATCAAATCAACAGGGTTTAAACAAACCCTTTTCATTTCTTTAATAGATTAACATAAAATTTTAAGAGGCAAAGCGCGAGTGTAATGTTTATAGTACTAGTAGTTAACTAAACTAATGGTTGCACGTGCCTTCAATAATGCCAAGCGTTTAGAATGAAACACGTGGAGCTTTACAAAAAGGAATCGAGATTTTTCTAGATTGTTCTATTTGTAGAGATCGTTACTTCACTGTAAAAGCTCTCGACTAATTGTCAGTTGTTTTTCTTTCTTTCGTGGCTAAAGTCGTTCGTTAGATGTTTTTAGGTACTACAAAATCTATTTGTAACAATCTTCCATTCACTTCTAATATGTTTTAAAGTACAAAAAAAAAATTTATTTTTCCTTTTTACTATTGTAAAATTAACCTTTGATGGTTATCTTATGATTTTTCTTTGACCAAGAAAGCTGCCAGCTCTGGAGTCTCCCACAGCCGCATTCAAGTGCACAATTCTTAAAAAATATTTTAGCCTCGTTTGCCCAAGGACCCATAGTCTCAACCGGTACCGACACAAAAATGTATTTGTTACCGATTTCTTCATATATGCGGATTTTTTAACTTTCTGCTACCATAGCAGCTGCCGCTGGGTTACGGGAAGTACCATCAATATGACAGGGTGCTAAAGTGTCTATATTATCTGACTTTTATTAACAATGTTCCTATGTTTTTCTCTAACTCCAATAATTCATCAACCGCTAATGTGCACTAACGTGCACTAATGTACACAAGTCTCACAGTATCGCATCTCGCCAAAACATCGTCGCGAACATTAACAATTCCACGAGCTTTTGCATAAAACTAGAACGGTGCGCCCAGTAAATTGAAATCCTCAATTCCACGGTTATCTTTTGGAAATACAGGATCCCTCGGCCCCTCTGGCCGATCCCGAATTTGTAATCTTTGCGAACACAAAAGGTAAATGGCCCGTTGGTGTTTTCCAACCGCTGTAATGATGTCATCACCGCGATCCGAGTAATCGAGGGGTGTGGGCACTTTTATAGTATCTATGGACGCGCCGTGGCTGTATGTCACACCGTTGCGTAACAAGGATATTTTTGCCAAGAATTAATTTACATCAATGTAACAAGAGTTTATCTGTTTAAAATGTTGTTCTTTACGATGATGCTAAACGCGTTATCGTGTTCGTTTTATATAAAGTTCATATTATGTCAAAAACTATGTGTTTTTGTGAGCAGATTGGATTTTTTTCTAGTTTTAAGTGCTGTGGCTAAATATGAATTTAAATAATTTATGAGGTATCAGTGCACAAGTATTACTTTTCAATACGTATTTGGCTATGGAACCCTTAATACATCTAAAGTTTAAAATCTTCATTCAATTACAGGTTTACTATATAATAATATAACACATTGAATCTAAAATAACGCAGACTGAGTAATAGCAGCGTTTATACTCGTAAAAATGAAAATGTGGAGTTTAATAAACCTGGCAGTTGATTGCGTTACAGGCGATGCGTCACGTGTTGGTAAAATACATTCTTCATTCGGGAGAAATATTTTATGTCGATTCCCTTTGAATAGCACTTTCTTGCTAAATAAGACTAATCTTACAAATGGCTTTTAGAGTCAACATTAGGTGGTTTTTGCTACTCGCTTCTGAATTGAGCTACATAAATGTAAAATTTGCGCCCATTATCTGTAGCATTTATTGCGTGTAATTTACTCAAATGGAATTCTCCTACATAAGGATAGTTTTATATCTTATAATGAATATGAATCTGCCGAGTTTATATTTGTAATGAAAATGCATCTCCACTGAAAGGCACGATCCTACCCGTATAGAGCATAGTGCATCAGCCCAGTGTGGATTGCAGGGCCCAGTGTGGATTGCACGACTTCACGCACACCCTTAAATCTCTTCGCAGGCGCACGTAGGTTTCCTCACGATATTTTCCTTCACCGTAAGAGCGTCGGATAAAAAATAACGCAAATTCGAAATTCGGCGGGGTTTGAACCTGCACCTCCAAATCGGAAGGCAACAGTCCACACCACTGAACCACCGAGGCTCGTAATGTTTAATAGTGATAGATAATTTTCATCGGATAGATAACAACTTCGGAGCAACAACTCAATCCTATTCAGTCGTAATTATAATAAATATATCTTTGTCAGCCAATATAATAGAAATTTTATTAAAATAATTATAGTATATAACAATCACGTGAACCATTACTCGTTGCGTCCATAAGAAAAAAAATGATTTAAGTGTGCCACGGTGTGCATGGCATCCGGGCCAGATGTAATGTCCGGGCATACCGGCACAGTGCCCAGTAGCATCCCGGACCTTTTGTATGGGTCTTATCTGCATTCCGCGGCGTCGGAACGACCGTCCCCCAGGTAATCGACGCCGTTGATTTGCCCCCACAAATTTAATTTATAAATTGTAACGCCTAAATACATTTACATGTAAATTGTGACGGTGTAGAATTAGTGATATGTTGCCTACAATTATATGAGTGTCCGTTTCTAGGGATCGGGTTTAATTTTAATTGACCGTTTTAATAGAGACAATTTAGTGCGGTGTGTGTTTTATAACGATTGTTTTCAGTAACGAAACTATTTTGCTGTCGTTATTTAAGATTTGAAACAGTGTTTGCGCTGTTTTAAAGATTTCAATAATTACATTTGTTAATGAACCAATGAATATGTCTATATTGTATTAATATAAGACACAAGCATTATAATTGGCAAGAGGTTTTAATGTTGAAATATCGTTTACCGGGCCAATAACAGTACGGATTTTGTAGTATTCGTAATCGGAAATTTAAAAATACCTTATAGGTACTTAAATCGCAAAAATACAAATCGTGTTTTAGAATAATCAATCAGTTATTTAGGATTTATAACAGTCGGAATTAAATATTTCGGGATCATTGTGGTCACAGTCAGGACTTAGATAGACACCTCTCTGACCATGACAAAACTGAATTTATTGAGACCAACAACTGAAAAAAAGTAAGTTATTATTACTATCTATGCCGCACTGCACCTGACGTCCGAGACAATAAACGTTAGGTCTCTTGTATCCGGTAATTAAGTTAGCTACAGTGCCCTCATCCCGAATCACAGAAGTGCAAAACACTTCTGTTTCACGGGATGAGATCTGGCATTGCGGTGGTATCAGCCTAAATGACTCAGTACCGAGTCTACCACCTAGTACTATAAGTATCTATTTAAGCCATACGAACAAATTATTCTTATCTCTTTTCGCGATAGCTCTTGAGCATATTTTCTTGTAGAACACTTCATCTTTATCACCAACTATCCGGGTATACGAAGAATTTCCTAAAATGATTGGTGACATATTTACCGATTCGACTTTTGGTATTTTTTTGAACCCCCGATCTGATTAAACTATAGTCCCATTCAGAATTTGATAATACTTTTAATCAAACTTCCTGAATTGTTAATAATACTGTCAACTTATATCTTCAACTACAATAAACTAATAAACGCGGGGTTCCATTCACGAACAATTTAAGCAAACGAAGTTTTGATAGTCGGTGATATTTTCGGGATTCCGTTATTTATGCAACAATTCCTTATATCAAACATTCATTCATCTTGTTCGTGTCCTTTGTATATTATAGCATGACGTAAATAATTTCCGAATGTCAACAATAACTACGATAGTTATTGTTTTTACTCGAATGGAATAAACGAGTCTGATTTCCTTCCTGTAATAAAAAACACCATTATTTTTGAAAACGTCCTTAATTCCAACAATAGCATTCATATTTTATGGTGGGTTATCTATTTTGGTTTTGCTGCTATTTTGTCAGGTTGTTTTCAATGTTACTTAAACAAATTATCTTTTATTTTGATCATACCTTTCAAACTTTACCTGCGGTTTATAAATACAGCAATATTTTTTGTGTAATTAATACTTCTGAACTACTTTATAATTTTACAAACACCGAAGGCGAGCAGTTTTAGACCATTTTTATCAGATAAAATATTAGTACCATATTAAACAGCTTTAAATATCTTTCTATAAATGATTGCCTAGTCAAGTCTGGAACAGCAAGTTTTATTCTGGTTTTGAAATATGCGAATCACAACTCTTTTAAAAACATGATAGTATTTTAATAGAAAAATAGCGGATAACGCTTTAAACTAAAATCACAAACTATTTACAATGCTTATTCATATATATGTGAAATTATTAGTAAGATTAATTGTAAGTTAAGACATGATACGAATTTAATTTTGTTTTACTGAACTTATAAAGATTTTAACTATGTAATTTTACTACACTTACCCCCTACTTAACATTTCAAACTGTAAGTATATTTTTAGAAGGAGATAAATACATGAAATTTGTTTCCTTTTTACGGGAGATACGCGAAATACAGGTTATTCCTGTTTCGAACATTGGACCCCAATGTTTTGCGTTTGATTTTCTTGACTGAACCAAAACATTCAAATAAGTACTTATAAACATGGATTTCTTTTACGTTATTCACACTTAATTACATCTTATTAAAACCTATAGCATAATTGTTTTCTAGTTTGCGTAATTTTTTTGTGTCTGCAATCAGTTAAGTCTGCAAGCCTAAAAATCAGCGTATTTTCCATGCCCCAACGATAGAGAGCGCTGGCTGTCACTTACATCGCGCAATTATTACACTATCAGAATAGGTTAAGGTCTCATAGAAGACTTAAATTTATTAACTGCTGTGTAATTAGTACACAATTTTTGTATGCACTTATATTATTATTATATGGGTGCATCTATAGAAATGTATATACTAACTTATTTAAGTATAAACAAACAAATATTTGATAACCAAATAAATTATACGAGGAGACACTGTCATTAAGGTAAATAAATAATTACATTGCCTGTCCTACTATCCAGTCGGGAACAATGTTATACCAATCAAAGTACTTTTAACAACTTCCTTCCTATTGGAAAGAAAAGTCTTTTGCATTTTATATAAAAGTTCAAAACATTTTAATTTAGTTACTACTACTACTACTATTCAACCTATCGCAGTCCACTGCTGGACATAGGTCTCCATTTTGCGCCAGATATTCCGGTCCTTCGTTTTTGTCATCCAGCCTCCTCCTTACGCAAGTCGTCGTCCATCCGCCGGATGGCGTCCTACGCTAATTTAGTTAATTTACATTTAATTAAAGTATGTAGGTATCGTTTTGTTCGATAACTGTTTGCCATCTGGTAGGTGCGTACACGATTCCCATTGCTTTACAAATGTTGAGTCTTCTGATGATTAATTTTAATTGACCGTTTTAATAGAGACAATTTAGTGCGGTGTGTGCTTTATAACGATTGTTTTCAGTAACGAAACTATTTTGCTGTCGTTATTTAAGATTTGAAACAGTGTTTGCGCTGTTTTAAAGATTTCAGTAATTACATTTGTTAATGAACCAATGAATATGATTTAGTAATATAAGACACAAGCATTATAATTGGCAAGAGGTTTTAATGTTGAAATATCGTTTACCGGGCCAATAACAGTACGGATTTTGTAGTATTCGTAATCGGAAATTTAAAAATACCTTATAGTACTTAAATCGCAAAAATACAAATCGTGTTTTAGAATAATCAATCAGTTATTTAGGATTTAAACAGTCGGAATTAAATATTTCGGGATCATTGTGTGTCCCAGCAACGGACAGTCAGGACTTAGATAGACACCTCTCTGACCATGACAAAACTGAATTTATTGAGACCAACAACTGAAAAAAAGTAAGTTATTATTACTATCTATGCCGCACTGCACCTGACGTCCGAGACAATAAACGTTAGGTCTCTTGTATCCGTAATTAAGTTAGCTACAGTGCCCTCATCCCGAATCACAGAAGTGCAAAACACTTCTGTTTCACGGGATGAGATCTGGCATTGCGGTGGTATCAGCCTAAATGACTCAGTACCGAGTCTACCTAGTACTATAAGTATCTATTTAAGCCATACGAACAAATTATTCTTATCTCTTTTCGCGATAGCTCTGAGCATATTTTCTTGTAGAACACTTCATCTTATCACCATCTATCCGGGTATACGAAGAATTTCCTAAAATGATTGGTGACATATTTACCGATTCGACTTTTGGTATTTTTTTGAACCCCCGATCTGATTAAACTATAGTCCCATTCAGAATTTGATAATACTTTTAATCAAACTTCCTGAATTGTTAATAATACTGTCAACTTATATCTTCAACTACAATAAAACTAATAAAACGCGGGGTTCCATTCACGAACAATTTAAGCAAACGAAGTTTTGATAGTCGGTGATATTTTCGGGATTCCGTTATTTATGCAACAATTCCTTATATCAAACATTCATTCATCTTGTTCGTGTCCTTTGTATATTATAGCATGACGTAAATAATTTCCGAATGTCAACAATAACTACGATAGTTATTGTTTTTACTCGAATGGAATAAACGAGTCTGATTTCCTTCCAGTTATAAAAAACACCATTATTTTTGAAAACGTCCTTAATTCCAACAATAGCATTCATATTTTATGGTGGGTTATCTATTTTTGGTTTTGCTGCTATTTTGTCAGGTTGTTTTCAATGTTACTTAAACAAAATTATCTTTTTATTTTGATCATACCTTTCAAACTTTACCTGCAGGTTTATAAATACAGCAATATATTTTTTGTGTAATTAATACTTCTGAACTACTTTATAATTTTACAAACACCGAAGTGGCGGAGCAGTTTTAGACCATGGTTTTTTATCAGATAAAATTATTAGGTACCATATTAAACAGCTTTAAATATCTTTCTATAAATGATTGCCTAGTCAAGTCTGGAACAGCAAGTTTTATTTCTGGTTTTGAAAATATGCGAATCACAACTCTTTTAAAAACATGATAGTATTTTAATAGAGAAAAATAGCGGATAACGCTTTAAACTAAAATCACAAACTATTTACAATGCTTAAAATTCATATATTATGTGAAATTATTAGTAAGATTAATTGTAAGTTAAGACATGATACGAATTTAATTTTGTTTTACTGAACTTATAAAGATTTTAACTATGTAAATTTTACTACACTTACCTCCTACTTAACATTTCAAACTGTAAGTATATTTTTAGAAGGAGATAAATACATGAAATTTGTTCCTTTTACGGGAATACGCGAAATACAGGTTATTCCTGTTTCGAACATTGGACCCAATGTTTTGCGTTTGATTTTCTTGACTGAACCAAAATATTCAAATAAGTACTTATAAACATGGATTTCTTTTACGTCACACTTAATTACATCTTATTAAAACCTATAGCATTGTTTTCTAGTTTGCGTAATTTTTTTGTGTCTGCAATCAGTTAAGTCTGCAAGCCTAAAAATCAGCGTTGTATTTCCATGCCCCAACGATAGAGAGCGCTGGCTGTCACTTACATCGCGCAATTATTACACTATCAGAATAGTTAAGGTCTCATAGAAGACTTAAATTTATTAACTGCTGTGTAATTAGTACACAATTTTGTATGCACTTATATTATTATTATATGGGTGCATCTATAGAAATGTATATACTAACTTATTTAAGTATAAACAAACAAATATTTGATAACCAAATAAATTATACGAGGAGACACTGTCATTAAGGTAAATAAATAATTACATTGCCTGTCCTACCATCCAGTCGGAACAATGTTATCCAATCAAAGTACTTTTAACAACTTCCTTCCTATTGGAAAAAAGTCTTTTGCATTTTATATAAAAGTTCAAAACATTTTAATTTAGTTACTACTACTACTACTATTCAACCTATCGCAGTCCACTGCTGGACATAGGTCTCCATTGCGCCAGATATTCCGGTCCTTCTTTGTCATCCAGCTCCTCCTTTCGCAAGCCGTCGTCCATCCGCCGGATGCGTCCTACGCTAATTTAGTTAATTTACATTAATTAAAGTATGTAGTATCGTTTGTTCGATAACTGTTTGCCATCTGGTAGGTGCGTACACGATTCCCATTGCTTACAAATGTTGATCTGATCAAAAAACACTATCAAGTTTTGGCAGTGCTCTCGTAATGTAAACCTAACACTGCTAGAGAATTGGAAATCCCGAAAATGGTGAAATCTGAAGAAACAAGGTCAGGACTACGCGGATGCATCTATACCTCCTAGCCGAACTAACTTAGTTCTTCCTGAGTGTAAAAGCCGTGTGAGGTCTAGCATTATCATGATAAACCACACCATATCTGTAGATTATTCCGGCCGCTGTGTCTCAACCTGTTGATTTAATCAGTTTGTTCGCAGTAGATTCCTGAATCGATGTCCTGCCTGGTGTAACAACTCATAATTAATAAAGCCTTTCTAATCCACCACAAACTGCCGTGTCTGAATAGCACCTTTTGCGACTAGTTAATAACTCAACATTGTAACATTTTTTTGCGCTTAATAAAAAACAATAATATTAATATGGAGTCCAGCGTCAGCAAACACGCTTCCGCCAGAGCACTCCACATCGCTTCCTTAAAAATGCAAACTAAATAAATATACACTGACATTCACACAGCACTTGCCCTCCTACCGGGAGGGCTAATTTCAATCCGCCACGTACCAATGTTTTCGAATATTCGAAATTATATGTACGATAATCCGAGCTTTACGGTGAAGGAAAACATCCTGCCAGCCAACCTGCGCTGGGCCCGCGTGGACGACTAAGGCCTAAACACCCTATACGGGTAGGCTCGTGCCCCTCGGTGGGGACGTTTAATGAGCTGATGATGATTCACACAGCGGCATCGACCCAATATAAGCGAAAAGCTTGTAGTATGGGTACTAAACAACGGATAAACATACCTACTCAAACCCCTTTTTTTTGTAAATACATACATGATATAGGTACATGGGAATACCCAAACCTATATAAACAATCATGTTTATGCACTTAAATGTTTGTAATGCCTGAAACTGATCAAAGCCGGACCCACTTGTGTAGTAGCTGACTTCTTAGTCGTTACCCACGGTTGGTAGTAAAATGATTGTATAGAAACAGTCGGAAGGGTATAAAAATGGTTTAGTTATCCTTGAAAATGGAATATAGATATCCAAAAAAATTATCATAATGGAGACTATGATGGAATAAAGGTACCCAACTTCGTAGATGACCACCGTCATACACACAGTCTATCAGGGTTCATTTAAAACCTTTATTAATTTAAAGCTTCATTATATTATGAACTTTTCTGTACCCGCAAATAAAAGTCTCATTCATTCGCTCTAGAAATCCAATATTAGCATTGTAGTGTACTTCGGATTTTTGTTGGTTTAGCATTTTGTTCCTAACTTGATTTACTTTTCCATTTGTACACTGTTTGGAGAAATATGAACTTGCCTTTTGGTAACAGGGTTCCATTCACATTTTCATTATAATGAAATCAATAATATCTTGATATGCTAGCACATAAACAATATGACTTCGAGTAAATTCAATGGAATGTAATGCAATAAAGCTGCCATATAATTTGTCTTGATATCACTCTATTGTCCATAGCCAGAGATCTCGTTGTGTATAGTAATGTATCACGACAAGTCAAAGAAATATATGTATCTATGGGGAAAGTTTGTTAAGACGGTAGTGAAGTTATCGTTGTATATTTGGCGACTTTGCTGGAATTATGTAGAATATGTGCGTAAAAATTTTAGAATGCGAATACTGAAAATATTTGACAATGAATATGAGACACATTTATTCCCTATATCCTTCTCAGAATTAAAAACGCTAGGTCATCGTTATGAAAACATTTCCCATAGTCACTGATTCATGTACATGAACAACAAGGTCAATAAATTAAATTTACAAATATGAAATAAAATTAATGAAATGATTTCAAAAATTAACGCTCCAACTGTATATAGACGTTTATTAGCGGTTTTTATAAGTTTCGTGTGGATGAATAGATTTTCTTTGACTTTGGACTAAGCCTCGTAGCATAATGAAAGTTGTATGCACAAGCAGACTGACAAGAAGCCGTGAAAGCCAACAACGGCTAATAATGAAAGTCTGAGAATCATGAAAAGAAAATTAAAATTAATACCAATAATGTGCACAGATTTTCATGGGGTATGCTCAATACGCAAATATTTAAGTCTTCAGATAAAAATCATTAAAATGTATACTGCAATAAATACAATGCCACAAAATAAGTATTTTTCAAACAGAAACTAACATGCAAGTATTGGGCCTAGTGAATGACAGCAGGTATAATATTTGCATTGATGTGATGTCTCTGTCAAGCCTTTTAATATGTAATGCGAAGTACATATTAAGGTCTGATTTTATTTATTATAATAAGCTGATGACAGCTAACGTGCTTATACATTTTCCTTAAACGTGAACCACGTGTAACATGTTTTTTCAGAAGTAATGAGTTTTCTACACATTTTGTTTACTCAGAATTCATTTTTTGACATTGTTTCAACAAAGTTTCTATTCATTGTTTAGTAAAGTGAATTGAAACTTTGTTGATACGCTACGCAAAATGATCTTTATGAAATCTATCCTACAAGTTTCATTAAAGATGTGGCACTGTACTGACAACTGACAACGTACGCAAACTTCTTAATGGAACTCGAAATGAACGTTGCACTAGTATTACATGTAAAAGTTACCAAAATCATTTATATCGTTAGGCTCTATAACTCAGGTTCGTTTTGTTCATACAGATGTATAAATACCTCATATTATTTTTCGTCACAGCTTATGATCTCTCTCAGATTTTACTAATGATACAGTTTTTTTTAATAAAATACTTAAAAACATAAAATTCAAGATTTATATCTGACAATGTTGAGTTGATTTAAAAAACAGTTCACTTCAGTTCAGTTGATATAAATTCGCGTAACAAAATCTTGGAAAAGTAACTATGCCATAAATCTAAGCAGCATTGTCAATTTTCGTTAGAAACTTTGTTCGCCAACGCTGCGAATCCAAAAAAGAATAAAAATTGGTGTAACTGAAAAAAGATAAAGAGTATGAGATGAAACAACAAGGTTCAAAGCTTCCTTGGTTGGACGGAACAAATTGGCTGGCCATTGTCTTGAGCAATCTAAAGCGCACAGCTTACAATGGCTCGTGTAAAGTTTCTTGTGCAAATGAAAACTTAAATTACACTCATTTTTTGTAGTATGTTATGTTCCTTTTTCTTTCCTGTATTGGTGTTCGCAAATTGTACTGCCGTGGTAGCAAAAAATGCAATAAAACATTAAAGATAAGTAAAATCTGATTAATTTTATCTATAAGTAATGGGTTAAAAATCGGTTTCAATTTGTATTTTTTTAAATATTTTGTGTACTTGTGTAGGCTTAGGAATAAAATAAAATGGAAAAAATTAATTCCGAATTCCGCGGAATTAGTCTATAATGAACAAGTTTAATAATAGTGAATTCGATTGTTGATTGTAATTTCATCTCAAATGCCAAGAAAAGATCAGCATCTCTTCAGATGCAATATATAAATAATGTTTTAAGACAGATTTCAGATTTTAAGATAGATAATGCAAATTCTTGTTCTTAAAAGTAGTAAAATGAAATCGGAATCTCGCCACCGTGGTGTGTCCAAGTATTAACTTCATTTTGCGACGCGACGGTCGGCAATAAGCGGTAGCATTCATCTTCTTTGTATTATTTTTTCGTTATAACTATACAGAAATAAAATGTGTTCAAACTGCACTTTTAAATTTCATAAAGCTTTATCAGTGAGAACAATTACTAAGCGTACGTTCAGTGAGGAATATTTCGTTGATAGTCTGATTTGCTCCTTGTCTTAATGAAAATTTATATGATTATTCATAACGAAAAAATAATTCCTAAAATAATTTTTTTACTAATATTTAAATGGTATCTTTAATTTTTCTCTATCAACATATTATAAAAGACCCTATATTACTTATTAAAACATAACATTGTGTTTAATTTTCTCGTCCCTGAAATTCGATGGAATAAACAAAGTGCGTAAAAAGTGAAGGACATTTGATGATTATGCAAATAGCTACCTCGATAAAGATTACGACTTAAATACTCTGAGGGGTATTTGGTTCAGGTTTGAAGAATTGACACGTGTTGTTGAAGTAAACTCAAAAAAGTAAACATCTTTAAGTTTACTGGGGATGTCGAGGAAAATATTTAATGTTGTTATTTATCATTTGCTTTAAGTACATTTATGCGAGCCAAAGCTTTTGTAAATAAAGCACTTATTTTAATATTGACATAGCTGAATTAATGTCTTTTTTGCGATGCTTTGATACCGTGGAGATATTTTCTGAGCAATATAATCGCTCAGAGAGTATGACCGATACTACTATTTTTCCCTCAATTTTGTCGTGCTTGTTAAAATATTACGTCATAAACATACCTATATATCAGACCTAACTTGATGTTGAAGATAAAATTTCACGACCTATTTGGTGTAATGATTTGATTGAGACGTCGGCTACTATACCATGGGTTCCAGTATCGATTCCGGGCAGTACATTTGTGTGCATGATGTCTAGTTGTATTGTTCTGGGCATATTGTGGTAAAATAATTTTTTTTTGGGTATTTAAGTTATTGGTTCCTGTTTTTAAAGAAAGTTTATATCTCCACGGAACTTAATGAAAGTTTTTCTTAAATCGCGGGCTGAACAGCGCTGGCCCGTATTGGCCACATGTGCCTTCTTTGCATAGTTGCCTTGTTCTCAGTTTGAACTAAATTTACAATAATAGGGATGCAGCAAATTGGTTTCTATTGTTGATAATATATGTAACTGCAGGAAATAATTAAAATAAAAGCCGTTTACTGTTTTTTTTAAATAAGTAAATCAATGCGAACTAGGAAAATTTATTTATGCTAACAAACGGATAAATCAGCTTATATTCACAAGGGGTTGGCACCACGTTGACGTGTTTATCATTATTGGATTTGTTATATATAACTTAGAATATTTTATAAATGTTCATATTTCTTTGTTTTCATTGACACAAAAATTTACATGGTCTGCTTATTGATAGTCCACTATCGGATATCAACACTATTTAAAAGCCGTTATTAATTCAAATTCAGCAAAAGACATTATAATGCCTTTATAATCCATACGTTTTTATGTGTTCGCTTTTTTACTTATGATCACGATTATTTTTTTAAAGTATCATTTATACAATTAAAAAAGTTAAAAGCAGTAATATCACTGCGGGCATGGTTATATTAATTTTACTAAGTTATGTGAAAATAATATGTATTTTTATTTGATCCTCCAAAGGATAAAAGATCACAGTCATTGTCCTGAAGGTTGCAAACTCACTTATATGACAAAAGCCTGTCTCATCCCTCGGGACAGTTTAGCCCATGTTACTATTAGCGATATGAATATCAAATGGGGATTTAAGTCTTTGGGACTTTGTTGGCCTCTAATGTGAAATGTATATTTGGTTTCTAGTTCATGTGAATTTATAGATAAGCAACTGTTATAAAGATATTCAAATGTAACAAAAAATGATCACGTGGTTTGTGTTAAATGATAAACTTATACAAGATGATGTATGGTCCTTCTGAAAATAATAACTTTTATGAAATATTAGCCAAAAACATTTCATCAAACACAACATCTTTTTGTAACATCACAAGGTGAACAGAACGGCCTGATGGGAAGTGATATGCCTGAACATGAGAGAGCGGCATTGAAGAAGATCAACAACTTATAGATAGTTATTTATTATTCTCCGTCAATGCCGCACTGCGCTCGACACCCGAGACAACAGATGTTAGGTCTCTTATACTCACAATTAAAAAAAACATATTGATGTCTTATATGACAAAGTAAGATACCAATAAAAATGGCAGCTCTATAACACAGTATTTTAGTAGAACAGAATGTTAAATTCAGTATAGGAAAGCACAATACTCGGTTTATAAACAAGGCAACTTAATT
>PQWD01009153.1:0-30896 GCA_019425675.1 Leucinodes orbonalis
ATACGCCGTGCTGAGCCAAAGCAGCGGATCGTGTTTGAAGTAAAACAACACATTAAGTTTCTTAGATTTATTAAATTAATCGACACCTTTGTAGCGTATTGATGTTAATAAATTGCGCATTACTACAATCTAATCTATCACAGTTGTTCCGCAGTTATGAAATTATACAAAGGTAATAAATACACTACCGTACCGTAAACCTATTTTTTTCGTTGCTCATTTACTATCTGCCCACACCATGTTTTATATACAGAATTGGACTACTTTTGCATTTATCTATGGTATCCATAAATAAAATTAGTCCGCACATTTACGTGCAGATTCACATTAAGAATATATGGCTTATGTAAGAAAGGACCTCGATTAAGTACTTTGGCGACTATAAAATACCTATAGGCACTCATAATCATAGTTCTAAAGTGGTTGCTTTGGTGTAACTGGTCGAGATCTTTCACCGTCTTCTGATGGTAGATTGGTCTTCACGTCAAGCACTGTCATCTCTTCGGATCTGGAAAAGATTTATTATGACATTTATTAAAATTATTAAAAGGTTATCATGGAAATCATTATAATGTCAAAGTAGCACAGCACGTAAAATTGATTTATTGACAATAAAACGTGGCTTTTACTAAGCCAGAAGTCATATTACACACTCATACAAATGTATGGAAAATAAGGAAGAACATGTTCACAAAAAAAGAAAAGGGGGAGTTACATACAAGGAAAATGTAAATAAAGGAATACGACACATCCTTGTCACTTCGTAACGTGTTGGCTTTAAAATCGCAATTGGCAACGCAGTCACGTCGTTACCTCCAGAACAAACAATATTATGGGATAAAATTTCTATACATGTTTGCAGGTAGGTAAGAAATATTTGCCAGAAAATTTCCTGGATCTTCCTAAATAAATACAATGCTTGAATGAATATAAATATATTCGGCATCGATCGCCTTAGACTTGTATTTTCTATTTAATATCCTACGCAATGCAATGTTATGACGCTACGCTAAAATATAGGCTAGTGGTAGGTCTTCTTATAAACTTGGCCATAATTCTATTGGTGAATGTTTTGTTACACATAAACACATAAATGGAACCATTAAAGACGAAGTCTCTCAAATCTGTCAAATTTAATTGCACAAATCGCAACGGGACTTTTTCGTGAAATAGACTCGACCTCAATATGAAGCAGTGCTACCAACGCTGAAAAAAAAAACATTTACCTTGCATCTTCGCCGGAATGCGCTGCATTGTAGAACACGCTGGGCAGCGGCGAATCATGTTGGCTGATGAGGGAGCTGCCCGCTCGCGGCGTGTGTCTGCCATGACTGGCGTACGGAGAGAAAGGTACCACCGCACGCAGGGTTGCCAATACCAGAAGCATACCACCTATATGATAAAAAATGAACTTGACAAACTGCACAGTGTTGCCATTTATATAAGAACTGAAGCATTTATTGTAATATCCCCTGTTATATAATGATTACTAAGAGAAAAAACTAGAAGCAACCTGTCTCCCTTATTAACGTTGTATCCTGCCAAAACAGCGAGGAACAAGTGGACCAGGACATTTAAATCTTTTTTACCCCGCCCAGGACCAGGGTGAGATGACAGCATTGGTTTCATTAGATTTCTCTTGGGCATTTGACACAATCAACACCTCGCTCTTATTGGCCAAGTTTTCGTTCTATGGAACAGATGCAAACGCAGTCAAATAGTTTTACAGTTATATGAGCAACAGGCAACAGTATGTTGAACTGACAAAAAGTGATGGCGTCAAGTCATGCTCGACTTTCCTGCCTGTGATGGGGGTGTACCGCAGGGCTCCATATTGGGACCGATTCTCTACATATTATATAGCGCAAGCATAACAGAATGTATTAGACAGTGTAATACGATGACCTTCAAAAATACATGTCATTTAAAGAAATAGATGCTACTAGTGCAGTGGACAAGATAGATGATGACTTGCAACATAGCCTCTTGATGTAGGTCCAATTGTATCGTCATAAACCCAACTAAGTCTAAGTGTCAGTTAAAGCAGAGTGCACCTCGTTATATTAGCAAATTATTGAAACAAGATATCTGGGGTTAACTCTGGGTACCCATACTTTATTATATTTAGAATATTCAATCTTTATTATCTTTTTAAACTATTTATAATATTGATTACTACTAGGTTAGGTTATTACAATGATTTAGTTACTGGAACTCTATGTGCAATACCACACATCTTCGTCCGATAAATATTCATGTATATTATGTTGTACCCTGTCTTCATCAGAAATCTATAGTATAGTAGTATCTCACCAAGTTTATGGTCCCAATTTATTCCTAAATTATAGCTTACCTGAAATAGACGCTAGAAGTGTGAGACGAGAGAACAGTAGCGCGGTCGCCGCACACGCGTAAAATGGCGCGCGCGCCTTCGCACAAGACCAGCGCATGAAATCCCAACAGCGCAATGACAGCGTATACTCCCCTCGCCTCGCCAGCAAGTCCACGAATAATGCTACCGCCCACATGGTTTCAAGCATCAGCACCACAGCTGCTCCCACTCTGTGGGGAGAGTCATATGGATAGAGTCAGGTTAAGATAGTATTAAGGTTTGTAACGCCGTAGAACCTCGCTGTTTTTTTTTTCAGACTGACTACTGCTGTTGGCCGCAGATGGCCTTTACAGCTTCACCGGGTAATTGGCGAGCGCAGATGGCTCTTAGCCTCTAGTGTTTTAGCTATTTTCGACCGTGATAGGTCGTCTAGATCGTCTAGCGTTGTAGGGAACAGCCTTCTACCGTCCACACTAGCAAAAACGCCATTAATTGACGAGCACAAGTTTAAGTTCGGCCGATAAGTAATTATGCACTCTAGTAGTGATGACGTGCAAAATACCTTATAATATATTTATGGTGATAAATAGCAATCATTAAATACCTTAACAACAACAATGTCGAGTGAGCATGTAAAAGGCATATGATAACCTTATTGATGAAAATGTTTATGCAAACGTTATGTTTAGCTATAAATAAATAATTAAATAAGATATAATGCATTATCCGTAGTTGTTGTCCGTTAAACAGGGGTTTTCAGAATTACATTATTAATATTAAAAGCCACGTTACCTCAAGAGTCATAATCTTATCATAAAATAACAAAATAATAATATCAACATCGGCTCATTCAACGTCCCCACCGAGGGGCACGGACCTACCCGTATAGGGTGTTTAGGCCATAGTCGTCTACGCGGACCCAGTGCGGGTTGGACGACTTCACGCACATTTGAATCTCTTCGCAGGCGTGAGTAGGTTTCCTCACGATGTTTTCCTTCACCGTAAGAGCTTCGGATAACGTACATATATTTTCGAAAACACATTGGTACGGGATTTGAACCTCAGCCTTCCTGTTAGGAGGGCAACAGTCCACACCATTGAGCCACTGACACTCTAGTCTCTCTCTAGTAGAGTAATAAATAAATACGTACAAATAAACAAACGAAAACAATATTTATTTCAATTATTTCTCGAAAAGGTTTTTAGGATTTGTTTGTCTCCCGTCTGCGATACCATGAAAATTATGCAATGTGTGCACCATATGGTAGGGCCTTTTCGTTTTTAGTGTGTACTTTTAGCATATGGTTTTTGTTTTTTTTTTTAATTATATACTTTTAATTTAAGACGTGTTTTAACTAATATCTATTATTTCAGATTGCTCCGAGCACTGCACTCACAAACAGCAAATGACCAAAGCAATAGTATATTTTAGACCTTTGATTTATCTCTGCCCCACACGATTATTACTGCTCAATCGAAAATATGGGAGATCAGATTTAATGTGCTTTCCCCGATTACATACATTACCTAAATTTCATACATATACTGAATTTGAAAATAGGCAATGACATAATACGCAAAAATTAAAAACATTTTTTTACGAGTTCCTTTGTTAACAATGGTCTTTTTATGAATATTTAAACAAAATATGCTAATAAGGTTTTCAATTTCTCTTAATATTTTTATTTAACTTTTGGAATTTCAATATTTATAATATTTGTAAAAAAATATATTTATTAATAATAACAATTCATAAACTAAGTTCTAATAAAATTAAATGATATTTTATTCATAGGAAATACTCCCAATAAATAAAATATCTGGTTGAGGTCGCCATCATGTGGAAAGGTGTAATTAAATTTGCAACATATTATTAGTGTTATTTGAATGTGTTTATTTATGTACCTATATATTTATTAGAAATAAATATTGTGTCCATCTTTTATCGCGAAATAACCATACTTTTTTTATGAAATAACTAATCAACATATTGTATTTTTTAAATACAAGATAAATTCATCTCAAGCGTCAAAAGGGTATGGAAGGGTATGACCGAGGTATCTGACGCAGATAAAAATACATAAGACCAGTCGTTAGGGGAAAAGAAGGGAAGAACACCAGAAGGGAAGGGGAGAACCCTTCCTTTCTGGGGCAGCAGTGCTAACAAGCCTATTCGGAAAAACTCTGGTTTAGAAGTGCTTAAAGCGTTATTTCTTATATACTCTTCAACAGGTCTAGGTGTGCCAAATGCTTATCGATGATTCTTATAACTCACGTTCAACCGTTAGACGTGTCATGTATTTAGCTAGGTGTTTTTGTAAGAAATAACGGCAAATAACGTACTCACAGCAAAGCTGGCGCCGCTTCATACCCCAGCACTACTAACGCACCGGCCCCACTCAATACTGTAAGAAAAAGAAATGACATAATTACTTATTCATTATACGACCCATCTGGTGTAATGGTTGAGACGTCGGCTATTACACACAAGGGTTCGGGTTCGGCAATACAAACATTTGTGTGCATGAACATGTCTGTTTGTCAGGTCTGGGTGTCTTATTTGTATAAATGTATTTACAGAAACAAGTATACTATGTTGACCCATTGTTTAGTATCCATATTACAGGCTAATGCTTAGTTTTTGGCTAGATGGCGCTGTGTAGATATTTATTTATATAATATTAAGTACTGTATGTATTTACTTGACATCATGCCCTAACTCACCACGCGGGTGGGTTACATGAATTGGTTGGAGTTAACGAATACCATCCTATTTAAGACAATAGCTTGAACCGACTTGGCTACGGAATATTAAAAACGGAACCCTTATAGATTCGTCGTGTCTGTCCTATGTCACAACCTTTTTTCTCCGAAACTATAAGAACTATACGGTTGAAACTTTTATATGTAATAAACCGAAATAAGGTTTTCACAAGAAAAAAATATATATTTTGGGTTTCCTATACGTTGAATGACAACTCAAAATATGGGACTCAATGTGGGACTATGACTATGAAAACTAACAACGAAATTCGGTTTCAACGACATGAGTCAGTAGGTTTTTTATACGTCATAATCGCAATCACGATTATAAATCTGAAGGTGTAAACAAACAATAATTATTTTATGTTATTGCTGCTGCTTGAACTCTTCCATAAAGGGTTCCCCTTTCTCGAGAAGTTTGATTCGCATACGGCCTATTTATTACTATATAGCTACGGAACTCTAAAAATCAGATCGCGTATGATAGGTATAAATAACGTCTTATGGTGTTTATTTGTTTTTTCGCAAATAGACTTTGCATGTCACGCCATTAGCACGTCACGAAAAAGTTAAAACGTCAACGTTTGTATCTTCCATAATTATCTTGTTACGTAATCATCAACAGTACCCGAGGTAAAAACCCTAAATGTTATTAAAAATTTTAATAAAATCAAAATGCTTGGTCAAATCGTGCTTATCATCTGAACTCACACACAATACAAAAAGATGTTTATGTCCTTTCAAATTCAAAAGCACAAAGCTTTTGATCTTGTACCCTTTTAATGACGCGTTACGGTAAATTTTTAATGAATAATTTTATATTAAAATATAATAATAAGTCAATCAAATTTTTGGTTGTTATGTCTTCGTAATTGTGTATATAATTTATATACTTTTTTGTCAATAAATACATATTATACATAGAAAGTAGAAACACAGATCAATACAAAAAAACATGTTCAATGTTCATGCGTATCGAGTTTTTTAACAAATTTTGAAAGAAATGAATTTCAATTTTTTTATAAATTTTATAGTTTGCGCGAGAGACACTTTATAAGTTGAAAGAAGTTTGCCTTCTAATGTCTAAACTAAGGGGTTGATAAAATAAAGCTGTAGTAGGTGCCTAAGTAAATAAAAAATATTTAATTTAATGTTACTTGCTGCTACGGAACCCGCCACAGGCGAGTCCGACTCGCATTTGGCCAATTTTTTTGTTTGACGTTTCTTCGTGATTGTGCATCTAATTATAATAGTTTATTGTTGATCAAAGGCTTTCGCCGACTTTTTTTAGTACTTTTAAAGAGGAACAATGCTGTCATACATATATTTGCAAAACTTTAGCGACGGTACCGAAACGGCGAAGCCGTTTTTTTATGTTTGCTGGTATGTAGAATTTGTGAAAGGGTAAGGGTCGGTACAGTTAGGTCGTGTAGATTCTGAAGCTTGGCTCTTCATGAGATCTGACATATTTTTATACAGTGCAAACTTTATGTGGTCGTCTTGGCAACATTTTATATGAAATGTTTTGGGTGGGATATCTATTGATTGTCGATGAAACAAATAATATTTTATTTGATTTTAGTTTTTATCAATCGACCGATTAATTAGATTTTTAAACTCTATAAGTAGGTATGTACTTAATAATGATGCGATGCGATTAATATTTCGCTACATTATCTTTCATTTGCCTTCATCTATCATTTATTTTATAAATAAAACTAGCCGATCGCTTCTTCACCATAATCACATTGCTTTAAATTTTTTTTCTTAAAACTTTGGATTTCAGTCTTAACTAGATAATGTTTGAATGACTTTACTAAGCATATTAGTGAGTAAGTACTTGATCATCACTCGTCAGTATTAACTAAACATTGAGAGCCTTGAAGACTTTGTTTGATACACATAACCTCTTCATATACTTGTTCAATTGACCTGTTCAATAGAATCTTTCTGGTTTGGTCGAAAACGAGTTTTGATGAAGCAATAGTGAATATTCCGCAGTAGGGATAAACGCACGATAGCTATCGTGCGCTTTTCCAAATCACATTTTTCTTAGTTTGATTTGGACATTGCAGGCTGAATCACCTGATTGTCCAAAAATAACGATGATTCTGTGCTTTGGAGGACCCGTTAAGCCGTAGGTCCCGGCTACAATCTTACATGGTAGTCATTAACACCCACCAATCCATCTTTGGGCCCGCGTGGCTACGGCCCAATCTCCCCATAGCTATGCTGTGAGGGAAGTTCTGAGCCCTGCAGTAGGCCGTTATAGGCTGATGATAATAATTACGTATATTGGTAATAATAGTATAAATCACTTATAGTTTGAGATATTTCAATAGTAGATTTTTAAATGGTGTGCGTCATGTCAGAATTAGCCGCCCTCAAAACTAACAACATCCTAAGCGGCTATAGCTCCCCGAAGGTCGTCATTTTGTCATTTGGCACCTACCCACAAATAAAATAATATTCAATGACGCGAGAAAACAGCTAAATACAAATAACCAAAGCTAAGTTCAGGCTCAGATATCGTCTCGTCACATACGAGTCTGATGCACTCAACGACCATATAACCGTTCGTCGGGTATGCACTTCTGTTTCGGGAAGAGGACACTGTCTGTTGTGAATTAACTGGGTATATGACGTAACATCTTGTGTCGTCTCAGGTAACGGGCAGTGTTGAAGAAATTTAATCACTTTCTACCGTTGTTGGTTTCATTCATCGCTGCGCCTGTCACGGAGAGGCGTGACCTGTTCATTAATTAACATAAAAACAGACCCTTTATTTTACGACATAAACTCTTAATTTACTTCATTTACAAATAACTACAAAAATTAATGATATGTATAATAAAGGTCATAATAGTAATATAGTTCCACATTCATTAAGTTTCAGTATTTCTAATTTTCTTTTGGACGAATTGCGTATAGGGCTCAATGTACACAGTAAATTATAATGGTCGGTTAGTTACAAGATTTAGTATTATTACACAGGCTTCCTTTTTAAACTAAGTGACTTCTCTGACCTTTTTCTCGTAACAATGGTACTTACGTGAAAACATACAAAAAATAATATTAATTATACAGCTCTCTATGAATAATTTCAAGAATTATATTGTGATACTAGTTGCGATTTGTGCTTTGTAATATTTATTTTTTTCAAAGACGTCCTCACGTTATGACGTACAATTAATAAATATAAACAATATATAAATATCCACTGACATTCATACAGCGCCATCATGCCCCAAAATGATAGCATGAGCATTAGCCTGTAATGGATACTAAATATCAAATAAACATACTTATATACATTTTTTTAAATACTTTCATATTATACAAAGAAACTCATCACTCCTAGCTTTGTCCCAGAAACACTCAGACCAATACAAACAGACATTTTCATGCACACAATCGGAAGCCTTGGTGTAAGAGCCGACGGCTCAAACATTACACTAGATGTGTCGTCATTGCAAATGCAGTTATGATGACGGTAGGTGATACTGCTACTCATGGACTCTCACAACTTCGAAGGAGCAACGTGCTATAAGCATAGTAGCACACTCCGGTCCGATAGACCGCTGATTTGCGGAAGGTCACTGTAAAAGGGCTGGTTATGAAAAGTAAAGAACCATGATATCAACCGCAAAATGGCGAATGTTTATATCCAGAAGTGGACTACAATAGTTTTAATGAGAGACTAGGCTTTTTACTAGGTGATCTCAAACCTATGATCTCTGAATCAAACGGTGAATTATCAAACCACTAGACAGTTAATGATCTAATGACGATGAATATCAATTAGTATTATTGTTATTATTACTGTGCTGCTTCTTTGGTGAGAATTTCTTTATCCCAAGATGATGAACAATCGTAGGGCGTCTGCAATTGCCACAGTTGCAGCGCAGTATGTGATTAATTATAGATTATTTTGCTAATGCATGTCGTGCCAGCCTATGTTAAGACATCACTTTAGCAATAAATTTAGATGTATGTAACCACATCATATCAAATATATATATCTGGGATATCTTCGCAAAATGGGGGAGACCTATGTCCAGCAGTGGACTGCGATAGGTTAAGTATATTCAGTGATTGTTTTGTTAGTGGTCCTTAATAAATAAATGAAATAACAACCGTAACATTAATGCATCATCAATACATTGAATGATATTTGATGACAAACACAAGGGCAAACGCATATTTGATGCTGATTATGGTTACACTTTATCAGGCAACGATAAGATTGTAACAAATCTTATTTTAAGTATCAGCCTTCAGACATCATTCTATAGAATAAAGCTAGAAATATCACGGTTAAAACAGCGTGGTTACCAAAAGCCAGACCTACACGTGTTCATGAATATTTAGGAATCAATTTCAAATTTACTCGAGGTTGTTAACGCTATATTGTGTAAGGGAATATGTTCTGGTTCATTCCTTTCGAAACTCAAGCCAACCTCTTCGGCTCGATGTACATACAACCTGTTGAATAACGAACAAGTTTCTAAGAATCCGTCAATAAGCTCTGATGATGATGATGATGTAATCCTGGCCGTTTTCGACCACAGCGACTGAAATACTGGAGCAGCTCATGCTATTGCCCTGCCCTCTGGTGCGCTCTCTGGTGACTCGCATAGCCAATTTTGTGCGTAAAGGTAAGCTCTGAACCAGTGTGGTGGCTAATGGTTTGAATTCCCTCGACGACTAGAGAGGCCATAGGCCTTGAAAATAAATAAATAAACACTGATATTCACACAGCGATGTCTAGTCCCAAACTAAGCATTTAGCCTGTAATATGGGTACTTGACATAGGATAAATATAGTTATCCATATATTGATCAATTATAAACGGGTTGATCACATCAATTTGGTAAATATTATCAGTATTAAAATAATCGTATTATTTACAATATTATAATTTAAAAAATTAGAAGGTAAATGCTGATTAAAATAATAAATATTATTAATTAACACATTTATAAAGTGCGTTTGTCCGAGGCATGGTACCCAAAACACTACCAGCATTCCCGCGCTGAATAGCAATGCTTATTCTTTGAAGCTGCAGCTCTGGAACCTCTTGTAGCCTTAATCAAATGCACTGACAATTCTTTGAAATATACATATAAACTTTCTTTTGTCAATGAGTACATATAATTCAATGAAACATAGTCCAATACAAACAAACATGTTCAATGTTCATGAGCACAAATGTTTCTACTGCCCTGACATCGAACTCGGAACCCTCGGTGTAGTTGCCGACGTCTCAACCATTACACTAAATGGTTCGTTAATTAATTAGCACTAAATTAATAAACCCTAAACTCATTAATTACGAATAGGATTAGTTTACAGAACCTTTCAGGCTTCGCTGTCAGTTAAAAGTGTAATTTTATTCCAATTCAAAATAAACGTTTAAGAACTAACTAACACCTGGTAACACCATAATGTAGGTCTTCAGGTACAAGGTTGTACCTGAAGACCTACATTATGATTAAAAGGTTTAGAATAAAAAATAAGAGATTCCAATGGTGAAAAAAAAGGTACGAATCAAAAGTTGTGCGAAGTCGGCCAATCTCGACTAGGGCCTGAATACCTTTTGACTGAGAAGATGATTATTATTAAAAACTAGTACGATGTGCATCGTTTTAGTTTTTATTAATAACGATGCACCGCGCGAAGAAATAAACGTACAAAATGAGGTTTTACTACCATATAAATTACTGATAAAGTCAGTGTTTACCAAAAAGTATCAGTGAAACAGGGAATTCATAAATAAATTGTTAATGAGTTTTCATTAGGAAAGGAGGAATTATACGTCTACTTATCTTTTCCATAAATATAAGAAATTAATGCGTTTTTAATTATTGTCTTATGTTTCGTGCAATGGAAAATATTTACTTAATGATGTTGTGTTTCATCAACTTCACATTAAAAATATATACACCCAGTTATATATATAACGACATTAAAATTAACCCAATAAATGACGTAAATATTGTTAAAAAAACTTTAGCGTCTCTACATCTGAATATTAATCAGTATATAGTATGAAACAAAGTCACTTATTCTGTCCCTATATAAGAGATAGAGTGATAGAAGAGGAAGGTTCATATTAATAAGAGCACCCATAAAATAGTGCTGAAATTCTGTTATTTTTTATGTATGCGGCGGTACTGGCCGGCGGGGGCGGCGGGAGCGTGCCTATTATCAGCATTGCACCTGTGCGATGCCGGGGCGGGTCGCTAGTATTGTATAAGATGGTGAAATAAATTATTAAAAAAGACTAATTATTTATTTTCTAGAAACATACTAAATATTTTCTAGTAAACTAATACAAAAACCAACTTCTCACAGTTTTTCAAATACGTACCAAAAAATAAGTGTAATTACTTACACCTCTGTATTTCAAACAGATATGATGACTAATGATAGGTACCTAACATTTGTCGTCTCGGGTAACGGTACACCCGTTGGTCAGTGTTGACTGAAGATAAAACATACTAACAGGTCAAACTGAGAACCTCCTTTTTTGTAGTCGGTTAAAAAGATAAAGTACACAGTTATTGGTTTTCTATAAACAACATTACATATATTATGGGCTGGTGTCTCTTGTGAGCGAACTGGTTGTAGTGTTCATTTCAAAACAATTTAACGAGATAGAGATTAATGTAAAACTCTTCAATTCAAGTTAATAAATGAATAAATATTCACTGACATTCACATAGCGCCATCTAGCCTCAAGTTAAGCGTGAAGCCTGTATTATGGGTACTAAACAACGGATAAACATACATATATACATTTTTTTGTAAATACATACATATTATACATAGAAAACACCCAGACTATTACAAACAGACATGAACATGCACACAAATCTTTGTACTGCCCGGGGATCGAACCCGGAACCCTTGGTGTTGCAGTCGACGTCTCAACCGCAACATCAAATGGGTCGTCAATACGATACGATCAGTATATTGTGTACCTGCACTGACTGTTCACCCATATCATAAACGAAACGTTTCGTTAAAAAATAACGCGATCGGCCTGCTGGTTTAAGAGACCTCACATTATATTGTATCAGTTGACGGGTGCAGTGTTGACGGAAAAACAATAACTACCTACTGCTATTAATTTTCTTCAACATTGCTTCTGTCATGGTCGGGCTTATCACTTATCACTACCACTGACCGTCCCGTTCACTTATGACATAACAAAAGGTTAAAGTATCATCAGCTTATAACGAGGAACAACCCACTGCAGGGCACAGCACAGTTTTGGAGAGTTTGGGTTGTAACCCAACTTTTTTATATCAACTTACCCACAGCAGTAATGAGTCCCCATAACCTCGCTATGGGATGCAGCCAATCCCATAAAATTGAAGCGATAGATTTGGATGGATTCTCATGGCCTCTTCTCAAACGACAGTGGGATGGGATCGAATCCCTATCCTGAAGGCTAGACACACACTCTGAATCTATAACGCTCATGTTCACATTACCATACAATACAGATCATAATATTATAACCGTTTAAAATTTAGCCAGTTTTTTAAGATTTTAAAACAACTCATCTCAAGGTTTCCATAATTTACGTTACGACCACACCGTTTCGCGGTCGGTCAAATTCCGCTAACGTTTTTCATATTGTTTTTGTCTCTTAATGTTTACACGGTATATCATTGCATGTTACTAGCTATCAATGCACTGGCGATGTGCCCGCGTACCAAAATATCACACCACCTTGAGTTTCAGAATGTTGCGTTGTAAATAAATAAAAATTAGGAAAATACGTGTGCACTTGGATTTTGGTATAATAATCACTTTATTAATTTTAATTCAACACTAAAATAATTAAGACGCGGGAGGGAAAGTTCGGCGTTGTTAGATTTTTCCGCGCTTTCCATCGCGTATTACGAGTTACGCTTCGGTGGTAAGAACGTACCACGCGACCACTCCGCGTCGTGTCATAGAGATAACTGAGACGATTCAGATCAGCTTGCATCCAACCATCCTCCTAATATGAAAGACATCTCGCTAGTGTGTTCATGCGTAATATGGAGAATACGTAGTAATAATCTTTCCGCTCTTTTAAAAAATTGCTTGCGTTCACATTATTTACAATAGCAGGAAGCTGTGTTTGATCATGATAATGTTCAGGGATACCAACCTGCCTATCTTTTGTACATACCTTTTCTTATCAACATGATTTAGTTACTTTATTCAAGCAAGTGACGATATCTTATAGGGTTTTTGAACGAGAAATGAAAGTTACCCACTCAATAACTTGTTTTGTAACGTTTTACATTTTATATTAATTCAAAGTGTACGTTGTACCTGATTGTTACTTTACTTGGCTATTCATTAGCACTCACCAAACTAAACTAAACTGGCACCGAAATAATATTATCGTGACACTAGGCCTACATAATGGGTTGCCGTACGAACTGTGTGGCAAAACCATCTATTTTGTTGTATGTTTTTATTCAAAAAAATAATAGATTTTATTATTTTAAGCAACGTTAGTTCAAGCCGGTCATGGCTTTTATTTCTATTGGTGGTTTGATTGCATTAATAGATTGTACACTATATCCCTGACATACATATATAAATATTTGAGGCTAAAATTATCCAATCCAAATCGATTCGATAAGAAAAAGAAGATAATCGAAACCAGTCTTCATTCATTCAGACGGTGACAAGTCTCTTGCTTTTCCCTTAAAAAGTCCAAAAGCTCGCAAGCGACCGTTTTCGTATTGGAAACACAAACACCTGGACAATGATGTAAAAAAGTATGGATTCGTGATATGCTCAAAAAACAATCGAAAAAGTGTTCCGAATGCAGTGACAGCACACATACACATATTTCGAATGAGCGTACATTTACCTAAACAAAAGAGTACAAACTGTACTCCCTTCGGCGGTTCGTTTTTGGATACGGATGGCGTATCTACCTTTATATATACAGAATATCATTGGTTGGAGATCGGAGAATGCTGGTTATGGCGCTAATCACACTACTACCAAAATGCCACTGACGCTGACCGAAATGCAGGTTGACAGGCTTGGCACCCTCTTGCCATCCATTATACAATAAGTCCCCTGGTCGGAGCCCAGATGGACACTCCTTAACAGGGCGGGTCAGGTCTTATTGAAGGAAAGTTGCATGTGTCTCAAACGGCTTCGTAATACCTCATGCCCGTTTCTCCTCAATATATGTAATTCATAGGGTTTCAGCATTTACCTGACTATTAAATATTGCATGTGACATGGGACCTCCTTTCTACACTACATGTAACATTTCATCGAAATAAAAAAGGGAAAGATAAAGTGTGAATGTGATACACAATTTGAAGTAGGTAACTATAAAAATCTGATAGAGTTATGTAGCCCAACGGCAAAAGACTAGATAACTCAAAATTATCATGTCAAATGCAACATTTACAAAACAATTGAGAAGAATTGAAATTTAAAAAAATATCATATTCAGGTGAGACCTTACACCCGGATAAAACTGCTAACTTATTTTTTTAATGGTTTTTCACTATAATAAATATATTTGATTGGAATTTCACTATAATATAATAACTTAATTTGTAACTAGTAAGTAGTAGTACAAAAGTAATTATATATTGATTGAGCTGAACTCACATATAATTGGTACATGTATCAGAAATTTAAAATGTAACACTGTGATATTATAATACTAGCGACCCGCCCATGCTTCGCACAGGTGCAAGGGTGATATTCGTAATAGGCACGCTCCCGCCTGCCCGGTCGACCCGTAACCTCAAAAATAACAGTATTTCTCCACTATTTATTGGATATTATAATATATATAAACTTCCTCTTTAATCACTCCATCTATTAAAAAAACCTTATCAGAATCCGTTGCGTAGTTTAAAAGATTTAAGCGCTCATGAGGACATGGAAAAAAAAATGCGACTTTGTTTTATACAATGTAGTGTTAGGCATGCATATATTGTTGGTGAGTCTAAATAAATAAAACTATAAGGAATTTAATTTCTTAAATAATAAAGAAAATTAATTGTATTATTCGCTTATGTTATTATTATCATTGTATTTTTGTTATTTATTCGCGATAAAAGTACCTACAACTTTTTGTGAGTAGGTCAGGGATATAATAAATAAATATGACGACCCATTTGGTGTTGCGGTTAAGAGGTCGACTGCAACACGGTTCCGGGTTCGATCTCCGGGCAGTACAAACATATGTGTGCATGAACATGTCTGTTTCTAATGGTCTGGGTGTTTTCTATGTATAAAATGTATGTATGTATGTATTTACAAAAAAAAATATAAGTATGTTTATCCGTTGTTTAGTCCCCATAATACAGGCTTCACGCTTAACTTGGGACTTGATGGCGCTGTGTGAATGTCAGTGGATATTTATTTTTTATTATTTATTTATTAATATCACTGACATTCACACAGCGCTATTAATCCCAAACTAAGCATTTGGCCTGTAATATGAGTACTAAGTGGAGTGGAGACCGCGTCTCGGCAAGCGTAGCGTAGGACGCCTTCCGGCCCAATGTCTCTGATGGAGGATGGATAAGAAAAGCGGAGGACCGGGATATCTGGCGCGGAATGGGGAGACCTATGTCCAGCAGTGGACTGCGATAGGTTGAATAGGATAGAATAGGATGAGTACTAAACAACGATACACATATATAAGTACTTTTTTTTTGTAAATACATTAAATAATACATATAATACATAGATAATATACATACATAAAAAAGCTAGACCAATATAAACGAACATGTTCATGCACACAAATGTTTGTACTTCCCGAGGATTGAACCCAGAACCCTTGGTGTAGTAGCCGACGTCTCAACCATTAACAAATGGGTTGTCATTAAAAACGACATGCAACAAAATAGTTCTGCCGCGTTCAGAAGTTCTGAGGTTATTTACCCTCGCCGGAATCCTTATGAATTGTTCATAAATATTTGAGGGCTATATACAGATTATGTCAGGAATGTTGTCAGTGTAATGTACAAGTTTTTTCCAATTGAAGCTTTCCATAATTAAATTATAGCTTAATCTATCTATAAGTAGCTTAGCTACACGAAACGTCGATTTAAATAAAGAGTAATCGGATCATAAATATTAAAATTGACAATTGAATACTTTTGTTCCACCATGGTGTCTCACATGTACAACACTAGTGCGTTCGGTTCATCAATCATTAATTGAACGTTCTCTCTCCATTCATTCATACTTCACGCCGCTTACCGCCATTTTGTAGATCAATTCTTCGTGGTTGTTTTTATCAATAGTTCTTGTGTAAAAAGAATTGCGTTGTATCTTCAAATAAACTCTGAAAGTGTGTTATGCAGTAAATACGAGATATTTGTGAAAATACTGTGATCTTTGAAACAATTATGCAATCTGGAAGTGGTACTAAGAACCCTCCATGGGCTCGCTCAAATGTGAATACAAACATGACCGGCATGAATCCGCAACTAATGGATCATAACTCAATGATGACACAACAGGGTATGATGCCTTTTCAACAGACACAGGCTGTGTTTAATACTGGTATGATGCAGGCACAAGGCGGAATGGCCATGCCAATGGCTGGGCAAATGCCCATGAATCAGATGGCTCAAAGTCAGATTTATCCAGGAAACGTTGTGGCGTATCCTACACCACGTGCTATGAATCCTGGTATGTACCAGAACGCGCAAACTAATCAAGCTCAACCTAACAGCGAACAACGAGTTTTTACCGGAACGGTGACTAAAACACATAATGACTTCGGCTTTGTTGACCATGATGTATTTTACCAAACATCTGTTTGTTCGAAGGGTATTATTCCTAAAGTCAATGACAGAGTCTTGGTAGAAGCTACGTACAATCCCAATATGCCATTCAAATGGAACGCCACTCGCGTCCAAGTGTTGCCTAAGGGTGGTCTTAACCAAAACAAAACAATCAGAAATCCAATCCTATAACGCGGTGCCTCCACCGGCTAACAAAAACAAAATAACATGCCTCAACGCCGCAGCGACGATCGCCCTCCACGTAGAGAGGAAAGGGTAAGTTTAACAGTCATTTCAACATATTAGGAAATTTATTTAAACAACAAAGAAAATATATTTATACTATATAGGCAAAACTATGAACAGCCAACTACCAAATTCAAAATATCTTTACAAATAAATCTATTACAGATACTTTTGAATCGTCAATTGTGATTTTAATATTTTTGTGACTACCACTGGTTTGGAAGAAGTAGGATCTCCACCAGATATATAAATTGATAAAATCTATCTGCCTGAATAATTAATAAATAATTATGAAATCAAAATATCTTTATTTGGCTTAATTTACCTAATGTAGGTTTATTCCTTGTACAATACAATGCAGTAGGCTACAATGATTCAGCCATTTGTCCAATTACCAGGTTATTTTTATGTTACGAAGTGAACAGGTTGGTCAGGATGTTCACCTGATGGTAAGTGACATCCATATCCAGTCTACCACCAAGTGATATGATGGATGTAACTAAACCATACAAATATTCTAAGTGTGTAATTCAAATATATATTGTGAAATAGCATGCAAGTTTACATTTCCCATGACAACACAAGCCATGTTGAGATGTCAGCTACTCCACCAAGGGTTCCACCTTTTTTGTTTTCCAATGCACCTTTTCCTATTGACCATTGATGGTTAAGGCTGAGAGCCATCTGTGCTTGCAATTGCCCGGTGAAGCTGTAAAGGCCATCTGCAGCCAACAGCAGTAGTCAGTTTGAAAAGAAAAAAAAACCAAAGATGGCCTTCACATCTTTAATGGGGTGAGTTGAAAGCAGCTACTAGCAAATACAAGAAATGCATTGATCGATGAGGCTGAAACTGGCAGAAAAATTCTAGCAGAAAAAATGCATTGGCCAGCCATGTAAAAAGACTTTGTCCCAAAAAAAAGCTGTTACGAATAGAAAATATATATGTTATAAAATTGATATCCGACAACATTGTTATAACCAAAAACAGCCTTTTTTGGAACCAACTCTATAAAAGTCCCTGGCCATTGCGTTTTATCTGCTAGAATTTTTCTGCCAGCTTCAGCCATTGTTGTTCTCCAATAATCATAAATTTTATCAATATCTTAAATGTCTGATGCTCCAACAATGAAGGTAAACATCGCTGGAAAACCTAAATCTGCACCACGCCCATGTGGAATGTAAAAGAAAATGATGATTATTAAATGTTGTACTTTCATACACAGAAACGGAGCCGATCACGTAGTCGCTCTCGGTCTAGGGTCAGTAGTCGCAACCGCAGGGACTCTCCACCTCGCAAACGTCCCGTTGTACATCAACCGTCTCCTGTCAAGTATGTTGTGAGGGTACCACGCATTCCATTGGACATGTAAGTAATAATTTAAAAATATGTTACAGTACACTTATTATTGAGTTGAAAAAAAAACCATATAGTAGTGAAAGGATTCGCCAATCTGCATTACAGACTAGACAGTCTACACAGATTGCCTAGAGGATGCCAGACACAAGAGAACAAACTTTGCGTTACACAAGTAGGCTCCTTTCGCGCACCCTTACATTACACTGTACTGTAATCTATAGTTTTTACATTTATTACGATCCATTTAATTAATAGTTCAGATGTTGGCTACTACACCAAGGGTTCTGGGTTAGATCCCTGGTCAGTACTCACATTTGTGTGCATTGTGTTATGGTCTGGGTGTTTACTATGTATAATATGCATGTATTTACAAATAAATATATACCAATATGTATGTATTCAGTTGTTTAGTACCTGTAATACAAGCTTCACGCAACTGGGCCTAGATGGCGCTTTGTTAATGTCAGTGAATATTTAATTATTTATTGGTATTTTTTAAAAAATTATGCTAATAATAATAATAAATATCTTCTGACATTCACACATCGCCATCTAGCCCCAAGTTAAGCGTTAAGCCTGTATTATACAACGGGTACTAAACAACGGATAAAAATACATGTATACATTTTTTTTTGTAAATACATATTATACATAAAAAACATCCACACTATTACAAACAGACATTTTCATGCACACAAATGATTGTACTGCACGGGGATCGAACACCAAATGGGTCGCTAAACAATTGATTACTAAGTTTCACTAAGAGATTTTTGCCAACTAATACCTATTTCTTTACAGACAAAAAATGGATGTACCAGCACTATCACAGAGATACAACAATTTGTATGTTCCATCAGACTTCTTTAATGCTCATGTGAAATGGGGTGAGGCGTTCCCTCCGCAAATGCCATTTTCTCTGAACAATCCCTGTGCATACCACATCATGAGTAGAGAAGTTGAGAACCCAAACACTAATGATGCTGTTCTAGAACCACCAGATGCAGATTATAGATATTCAGCAAAGGTATACAATTTTTATCTCAATATAAATAATTTTGTTATATGTACATTTTTTTGGCATACTTACTTTTATTTTTCAGGTTATGTTAATAAGTATGCCAACTCTAGAATCTCTTTATCAAAAATGTGGACTAACAAAATCCGATGACAAAGATAAACGTTCCAGCAAGACACCTCTACACCCCACCAGGCTTATTAAATTCCTGGTGGGACACAAGGGCAAGGGTGGTGAAAACTTTGCAATTGGTGGACCGTGGAGTCCATCACATGATGGTGAAAACCCACAGACTGACCCAAAGGTGTTAGTGAAAACAGCAATACGAACATGCAAGGCACTCACTGGCATTGATTTATCCTCCTGCACACAGTGGTAAGTATATTTTGATGGTTTTAACTTGTCCATGATGTGGCCTGAAACCTGACTTTGTGGTTTGTGTTCTTATCTAACAATAGCCAAAAGTTTATTTCCCATTCTCTTTGAAATCATTATAATTTAAACATTAAAATGTTGGAATTCAATGCAAGAATAAGCTTTTAGCTATTGTTTATATAAGTCATGGTACAGCACACATTCATTATGTGAGGGTACGGAGGCGTGTTTACATCGTGAATAGTGCAACTGAATGTATGGCGAGTTGATGTAGACCACCATTATGCGCTGTTGTATAACTCTCGTACGGGATGTGTCGTGTCCATGCGAGGCTGGCGGCCATAGCGCGGACAGCGCGCCTGTGAGTATCCAACTATAATTGTATTCCACGCGCAGGTACCGAATGGTGGAGTTTTACTACTGGCGCGAGGGAAGCGGCGGCAAGTCACGGCTCGAGTGTGTGGTGTTGTTCCTGCCGGACGTGTGGTCGGCACAACCGTCGCGAATCGAGTGGAGCAACATTCAGGAGCAATATACAGCTGCCTGCGACAACGCCTTAAGGAAACTCGACGGAGACGACGAGCCGGTGTCCGAGAACCAGCCCCAGCCAGCCGCAGCGGACCCGGCGCCAGCGGACAAATCACTTGTTTGTTCCCAGTTTTGTTTCGTTATGTTTCCGGCTGCGTCTGCTACTAAATTGAAGATCTACGCGAGCCCAGCTGCCGTCTCCTACATCGTGGATGTTTATGCATTCACATTGATTAGTTTCTCTTTGAATCATTTTATAGTTCAACCATTTTCTTAGTAAATCAAACAATATTTTGCAACTTTTTTATGCTTGCATTTCCATAAACAAAGTTCTTAATATTATAAAAGTTTAAAAGCCTTATACATTTTGCTACGTTTTTAACGATAATAATCATTTTCGTATGTTTTCAGGAGAACACGGATGCCAATGATAGTACGATAACTATAGATGAAAATGATGATGAGGAAGATAAACCTGAGCCCACTCATTACTCAAAGATTGATCTGAGAACAATAAAAGTCGATCAACTGAGACAAGAATTAAGAGCAAGAGATGCGAGCTGCAAAGGTAAGATTATGACACAATAATTGAGTACCATATGGAGGTTAAAATGGGAATGTTAACCTTGGAACAGCATGGTTTGCAGAAACATTACATTTATGCAATATACTTTTAATTTCAAACTTCGATTGGTAATCTTTCTAGAAGTATTTTTTTTTACAATTAATATTCAATGTTTTTACAATAAAAAATCGCATTTACTCTAGGCCTCCGTGCTCAATTGGTGTCCCGATTATCTAAACTGCTTAAATCTGAAGAAGAAAAGGAATCCAAGGCAGATGGTGAAGATGTTATGGAAGTGGTTGAAGAAGACAAAGAGAAGAAGGAAGAAAAGCAAGATGAACAAGAAGAGAAAGAAGCTGAAGCTGAACAGCCTAAAGAAGAAGAAAAGAAACCCGAAGAGGTTGATGATAAACCTGAAGCTAAAGAAGAAAAGGTTGAAGAACCCAAAAAAGAAAAAACGGAAAAGGAAATTGAGGAAGAAAAAAAGAAGGTAGAGTAACTTCTATACTCAAATGATAAAGATTATTTATGAAGCTTAGGTTACAGTTGAGACAGTAAAATGACAAACACATCTTTTAATAATATATGTATTTGTTTGTGTGTGTGTGGATCAAAATGTTCTCTAATGGATTATTTAATTTTTTAGATTGAAAAAGAGAAGCAATCATTGAAAATCAAATATGAGCTGCCCAGCACCCCTCATATAATAGTCCATCCAGATGGAACGGCAAAAGGAGGAAAATTCAACTGTAATGTAGCAACACTCTCGCTTTTGCTTGATTATAGAGTATCTGACAATAAAGAACATAGTTTTGAGGTTTGTATATTGAATTCAGTTGTTTACATTTAATTTTTTGTTACGCACTGGAGTAATGGATCTTAATGATAGAAGTTATTGAGAGAGGTTTTTCAATTTGGCTAAGTTCCTAGTTTGGCTCTGCATGATTTATATAATTCGGATATTGTCCCCATCTGTGTTTTATGATGCTGTAATATCAGATGATGTTTACAGCTTTTTGTGTTTGCTGAGCTGTTCAACGAGATGCTGATGCGTGATTTCGGTTTCTACATTTACAAGACATTGTACACGCTTCCCGAGAAAGTGGATGAAGTGAAGGACACCGACAAGAATGCTGACAAGAGCGAAAAGAAAGACGATAAGAAGGAAGGTGACACAAAAAAGAAGACAAGAAAGATGATAAAGATAAGAATGATAAACGTGACGAAAGGAAAGATTCGCGTCGTAGGGATAGAAGAGTAAGTATAATTTAACAAGACATTTTTTATACACTACTAAACAAACAATTAATTACGAACTGCTACGTGGACAGTTGACATAGAAGCGTTTATATAAATCATACCAAAGTGTTACCGCCGTCTCTTAAAACAGTAGTACTATAATGATATGACAGCAATTTTTTATTTAAAAAAGTGAAGTAATGTAATTATAATATATAATGTTTAGATATGTCCGGCAGCCTCCCAGTAAATTAAATAAAAATATAATAATAAGAAGAAGATACTAATATTATAAATAGGTTACAAATTAGATTTACGTAGGGATAGAACAGTAATTTTAATTATTTGAACACAGTTTACAATAGTACAGTTAAATACTAAGTACATAAAACAACCCCAATAACATAGAACAACAAGTTTACAATACTTACACTTAGGCTTGTATGCTAGAACGAGACTCGACGTTGATCTTTACTTAAATTGTGTTAGAAAGGGATGGTGCTATTTATCGTATAGAGCGCTAATCCCTTTCTAACTCAACTCAAGTGAAGATCAACGCTTGAGTCTCGTTCTACAATACGGGCCTTAGTATACATTGCGAAGAGGTCCAAACAATGATGTAAAAAGTATGGATTCGTGATATGCTCACAAAACAATCGAAAAAAGTGTTCCAAATGCAGTGACAGCACACATACACATATTTCGAATGAGCGTACATTTACCTAAACAAAGAGTACAAACTGTACTCTTTGGTGGTTTGTTTTTGAGGCACGGATGGCGCATCTACCTTTATATATACAGAATTTCATTGGGTCCAAACAATTAATAAAGTAAATTACAAACTGCCACTAAAAGGACAGCTCAGATGAGCTATTATATTAATTGTACAGTAAATTAAGTTTTACAATGATAATAAGCAGAGATAAGAGATGCCACGAATAGTTATTTGGCCGAATACCGAATATTCGACTAGGTTCTTGGCCGAAGCGCCGAATATCCGGCAACAGTACTTTCCGCGAATGACAAATCATAACTCGATAGTTTAGTTTCATCTGTGATTACAGTCCGTTCACAGTTATTTTACCTCTGACAGCTGTCAGCGTACATTTTGTATAGGTTGGTATTTTCAAAATATGGTAGATTTAGACTTTAGATTATAAAATTGAATAATTATGAGGAAAAACGCAATCGTCTGCTATCGACAAATGCTGAAAAAAATGTTTTTGGTAGATTTTAAATATTAATATGTTTATTTGTTGGTTAAATACATTGGTCAGTCATATTTTAAGTTCTTTTTTTTTCATGATTTACTATTCGGTATTCGGCCGAATAGTTTGCAATATTCGGCCGAATACAGCGTAAAAAAGTGGCCAAATAGCTGAATATTTGCCTAATATTCGTGGCATCTCTAGCAGAGATTAATATACAGCAAATCACTCTACCAATGCCGATTACTAATAATCACGATGTTTCATAGGAGTCGCACAGTGACGACGAACGCAGCAACTCGCCCCGTAGTAGGGGGCGCGGTGTCGACCTACCCCCGGACCCCTACCTACTGCTGTCCCTCGTCTACTTCGACACCTCCCGCGGTGGCTGCATCAACAAGAAGGACCTGCAGAATCTGTTCATGAGCTTGGGACTTGCGCTGTCCAGATCGCAAATTAGAGCCATCTTGGAGAAAGTCTGCATCAAAGATTCGTTTAGTTACAAGTGAGTGCTTTTTTGTTGTTATTATAGCAATTTCATTAATAATACACTTTTAATTTTCCGACTACTACTATCTATCGTCGGGCTATTTCTTTATATTTTGTTAGTATTGAAGGATACAAATTCCCAACAGTTCCTTTAATACTACGTGATAGTATGTCATGTACTGAATTTTATTAGTCTGAGAAGAAAGAACGTGTGATTTTAATTTTTGACGATAATCTATGCAAAGAAAAGAACTTCCTTTTTGAATCTTATTTTAATATAGCTACTTAAGATTTTTCATTTCATTATTTTTCTTTCTTAATGTGGTGTTGTGTTGATTTTGATGATTATTTACGATGGAATGAATATATTGTATTGTTTCACCAGGTCTTTGACTCAAGCCATCAAGGATCTCGCTTCAGGTTCTAGTGAGGCCATGCAAGATATGCCTCTTGACACCGCAGTCACAACTACAGAAGTGCCGCCACATGTAAGTAAAGACAAAAATATATGTAATGACAATAATCAGTATTCGAGTTAGCTCGTCCTGTTGATGATACAAGTAAAACAACTATTGCAATTATTAAACATTATTTTTAATAATAATAAAAATATCAACTAAATATGAGGTGATAAGTGTTATTTATTTATCATTTATTTTGTAAAACTTATGATAATTCTGTTAGGTTTTGTTTCCATTCCATTTCATAATATGAGTACAATTGTAGGGTGTGTATATCTGGAGATGATTGGTAAGATAAATTAGAGTCACCGGTAAGAAACTGTATTCTCAAATAACAAATATACTTGAGTGTTAAAATGGAAATGAATGAATGTTAGGAGCACGCGTGATTTATGGTAAGCGGTAGTGTGCTTGGTAGCAAATTTTGGTTACGAAGTCCGAGTATTAACTAAAACGTTTCTCCGATTACCCAATGTACGTAAACCGTATTACAATAATAGGTCGAAAGGATGCCAATAATTCAAAATTCACCCTGTATAACTTATGAAAGATTTTTTTTTGGGAAATTTAGTAATGTATTTTTCCCTACTTCTAATGTTTTTAAGTTAACAACATCTAATCGGTGGGTCTTGCTCTCTTTTCACAAAACAAAATTACAAATCAGTGACGCCGTCTAGAGTGTTTTATGTAGTTATTAATTAATTACATGATATCTATGTTTATAGATTGCGGAATTGGAAGCGACTATTGCTGCTGGAAACCGAAATATGGTTCCATTATTTGAAAAGCCTAAAGGTGAAGGTAGTACAACATCTGGAGAAACAGTTGACATCAGTGATTCAGGTAAGAATAAAAGCAATTTAGGATTTTTGTTTTGCTTTTTATTTGCCTTACCGTTTTTAGATTTCCGTAGCCGGAACAAAAAACGGATCCCTTATAGATTCGTCAATTTGTCCGTCCGTATGTCCCACCTTTTTTTCTCCGAAACTATAAGCACTATACTCTTCAAACTTTGTAAGTAAATGTCTTCTGTGAACAGCGATTAGGTTTTGACAAGAAACTAGAAAAAATTAAATATATTTTGGGGTCCCCATACATTGAACTGAAATTAAAATTTTTTTTTTTTTTTCATAGTAAAAAGTATTCCCGTGTGGAGTATCAATGTGTAGATCTTGAAATATGATATTGAGGTTTCTAATATATTTTTTTTATAAATTGAATAGTTTGCGCGAGAGACACATCCAAAGTTGAAAAAAGTGTAAAAGGCAATTTTGTTTTTTAATAAAAAAAATTGTGATGAATAACTTTATTTGGATAGGGATTAATATCATGTTTATAAAAAAACCTTCGCAAATAGTACATTATTTGAGAAATAATTTGGTTATATAGCAAAAAAGTTATCTAAGCTTAAAAGTAAATAGTTAAATGATAGACAAATGTTGTCATGGACATTTTTTTTGAACGTTTAAAGGTAAAATTCTCTTTAAGTGAAATTTTATTGATTTCACCCCTGCCTCCCACAAGCCACCAAAATTGGGACTATAAGCTGGGATGAAATGCCATTGTGTTCCTTCTTTAGCTAAAATATTTGAAATTTCATCCTTAAAATCAAGCTGGGCTTCGGTCCATGTTTCTACTAGCTCTTTATTAGCGCCAACGAAGTTTCTTCCTTGGTCACTCCAAATGTGAGCAAACTGACCTCTGCGTGCAACGAATCGTCGAAATGCTCCAATAAACGCTTGAGAAGTCAGGTCTCCAACCAGCTCAATATGGATAGCTTTTGTACACATGCATATAAATATGGCGATATATGCCTTTGTACTTCTTATTCCTCTTGCTCTTGACACACACCACTGTGTAGAAAGGGCCTAGCAGGTGTGATTCTAACATTAGGTAGATCTCCCATTATTTGTGTGACTGCCTTTGCTCATATTTTTGCAAAAACAAGGCATTTATGAATGTAGGTCTTGATAGCACCTTTGGCCTTTATTATCCAGTATCGCGACCGTATATAGGATAGCATCAGCTGGTACCCCCCATGCAACGTCTTGTGGTGAGCGTCCGCAATGATGAGTAAGGTAAGTGGACTATATATGTTCCTTCTTCATTTCTAGTATAAGTTTCTTTAAATATTTTTTCACAGGCCTTTTCTTCACTTGTTAACTTGCAGTTGTTATCTGTGTCTTGCTCCCATAATACTTTCAACATATTGTCTACGTTGAACTATTGATGCAACACCGTTATTAATTTATTTAGATTCTCATCATTCCCAATCTTGCCAAATAATATCCAACCTAGTTTGGTTTGTTGAGCACATGGTGAGCCAGGTAGACCTTTTCGCACTGCATATTCAAGGATGTTAGCGTATTCATCGGCTCCTAGGAGTAAGTCGATGGATCCTGGTGTATAATATTCTGGGTCTTCCAGGTTGAGTCCTTGAAGGTGTAGCCAATCATTGGTTGGAATTGTTTTTTACTGGAATCCTAGTCGTCAAATATTTGGATACAACATAGGCTTTTACATGGAGGCTGAACTCATTTTGCCATCTTGATAAGACTTCAATTTCAACTGCATGAGACATTTCAGCAGCTGTGCAGCCTTCTCTGTTATCAAACAGCCTTGCGACCCTGGGTCAATTAATGCTCGAAACACTGTAGAATAGCCGTCTTCATTCTTCACGATAACCATTGCAGTGGCTAGTAGGACTGTACTTGTTTGCATTGCATCGATGCGTGACGTCATCACTGTATTTACTTGAATGTCTGTGGTCTCTTCAACATTGGAATGTAATACGTGGGGCTGTGATGCTTCTCGAGATAAACCTCCAACGTTACTTGCACGTTTTTCATGAAGAAGAGAGTGAAAATTCTGCACGAAGTTGTTGAGCGACATGCTTTGACTGCATGTCCTGGAACCAGACAATTAAAACATATTGAGTTGTCTTTCACGAATTCACTACGTTGTGATGGTATCATTTTCCCAAATTGCTTGCAATAACATAAATGGTGATCTTCTTTACACATAGGACAAACTTCGACAGGTGCGGCGACGTGGTATGAGCGTATAGTTGGCTTTTCTTTTGGTGAATGTGGCGTTATCAGTTCCAAGGTACGAAATTTATTTTCCAAAAATGTTTGCAATGACGTCAGAGAGGGTAAATTACTCTCATGGTTCTTACTTACATCTTCTTCCCACTCTTTGTGTGTCGACATCTAATTTTTGTACAAGCATGTATATAATCATAGGATCCCACGACTCCACATTTATATCCAGATTTTTAAGAGTATTCAGTGAATCTAAAGTAGTATCTAGGAGTGACTTGATTTGGTTAGATGTCTGTGATTGCATTTTACGTTGATTAAACACGTGTTTGAGAGTGCAAGTTACAATCATACGTTTGTTATCGTACCTGTTGGATAGTATCTGCCAAGCGTGGTCATAATTTTGTTGTGTAACTTGTATGTGCTTCAATAAACCACCAGCTTCCCCCGTAGCACTCAACTTCAAGTAATGGAGTCTCTGCACATTACTCAGCGATGTATTTTCATGCACGAGTGATCGAAACAAATCCTTAAACGTTGGCCATTCATCGTAATTGCCAGAAAAGGTGGGTAAGTGAATTAATGGCAATTTCACTTGTGGCACAATGTTATAATCTGGACCTTGAACTTGTTCCGATACCTGCTTGGACGATTGCGTCTGAATTGCCGCTAACATATCGAGAATGTCCGCTTTTGTACAAGTCTTCACAAACACTATATTTGTCTCCGCTAAAAATTTATAATTCTGGCCGTTGCTCACGCGTTACAATTTTCAATAACATCGTATAAGATGTTTGAAAGCGATTCCAATATTCGTCTAGGCATTGTAATTTTGTTTGTAGATAACCTGTGGTTAATCTGGCCTTTAGGCACTTCTTAACGTTGCTTTGTAAACCTTTCAATGTGTAAGAGTATGTCTTCTAGTTCTACGTTAAGTTGGTTTGGGTTATCCATGTCTATTTAACTTTTGCACGGCGTAATACTATTGCGTAAATATCACTAAGCTTGCCGGCCACAGTTGTCCTTTTGTCTTTCTTATTGCTAGGACGGCGCAGGTAATCCGGCTCGTTGCAAGCCACTATGTTCCTTATGTTGATGTACTTAAGGTGTAAAGTTTTCACCGAACGCACGTCTATTTATTGAAATATCCCATCGACTAGCAACTTTGCAATTTTATTGACAACTAAACCATTTATAAAGTACTCTGTGAACTAAACTAAGAAGCGGGTTCAACAATACTGTCTTACATGACTTTTGCGAAACTAACCGTTGAGGGCAGCGGGAACTCTCCGTCGCATAAAAAAATCCTCGATTTTGAAACATTCTTCTTTGCCGCTCCGCTTCTTTTGTAATTATTGTGATGATAAATATCTTTCGGCAAATTGGTTTTCGAATTTTATCGGACCAGTGTAGTTCCTCGTTCAATCAAATTCTTCAGTTATATAATATAGATGTGTACTGATGCAGGTGTGGTGATGTACAAGTCTCGCGTGGTGGACGTGGGCGCGCTGGTGGAGGCGTCTGCGCGCGAAGGAGGTGTACGGGCGCGGCTGGAGGCGGCGCTGACGGCGGCGCGCGAGCAGCTGCGGGAGGCGCGCGCCGCCGCCGAGCGGGGGGCGCGGGGGGAGCGCGCCGCGCGCGACCAGCTCGCCGCGCACGCCGCCGCCACCGCCGCCGCCACCGCCAGGCACGCCGCGCTCACGGTCAGTGCCGCCCACACTGTAGCCGAGGGGCGCACACACACACACTTACCCACGGCGAGACACGACGCGCTCACGGTCAGTGCCGCCCACACTGTAGCCGAGGGGGCGCGTCGCACACACACACTTACCCACGGCGAGACACGACCCGCTCACGGTCAGTGCCGCCCACACTGTAGCCGAGGGGCGCACACACACACACTTACCCACGGCGAGACACGACGCGCTCACGGTCAGTGCCGCCCACACTGTAGCCGAGGGGGCGCACACACACACTTACCCACGGCGAGACACGACGCTCACGGTCAGTGCCGCCACACTGTAGCCGAGGGGGCGCACACACACACACTTACCCACGGCGAGACACGACGCGCTCACGGTCAGTGCCGCCCACACTGTAGCCGAGGGGGCGCACACACACACACTTACCCACGGCGAGACACGCCGCGCTCACGGTCAGTGCCGCCCACACTGTAGCCGAGGGGCGCACACACACACTTACCCACGGCGAGACACGACCGCGCTCACGGTCAGTGCCGCCCACTGTAGCCGAGGGGCGCACACACACACTTACCCACGGCGAGACACGACGCGCTCACGGTCAGTGCCGCCCACACTGCCGAGGGGCGCACACACACCACTTACCCACGGCGAGACACGACGCTCACGGTCAGTGCGCCCACACTGTAGCCGAGGGGCGCACACACACACTTACCACGGCGAGACACGACGCGCTCACGGTCAGTGCCGCCCACACTGTAGCCGAGGGGCGCACACACACACACTTACCCGGGAGACACGACGCGCTCACGGTCAGTGCCACAGTGTAGCCGAGGGGGCGCGTCGCACACACACACTTACCCACGGCGAGACACGACTCGCTCACGGTCAGTGCCGCCCACACTGTAGCCGAGGGGGCGCGTCGCACACACACACTTACTCACGGCGAGACAGGACTCGGTCACGGTCAGTGCCGATGAGATCGCGCGCGCACTCTCTTACCCACGGCGAGACAGGACTCGGTCACGGTCAGTGCTGCTGAGATCGCGCGCGCACTCACCCACGGCGAATCCATACACACTCAACCACCGCGAAACCACACACAGTCAACCACCGCCAAACCCCCACATTCACTTAACCCAGCGCGAGTTACACAAGTGTGTGATACCATCAATACTGAGGCAGAGCTTATACTGGCCACTATACTGGCTAAGGTTCTGGACGGAGTGCTTGAGCGACGACTTAGTCACCATCTTAACCTGAATGGCCCAATTTGGGTTCCGATCTGGTCTGTCAACAGAAAGTGCTGTGTTTTCGCTGAAGCACACCGTCGGTACTATACTTGAAGAAGGACGCCCGTTTATGCTGCTGTTTGCCTAATTTCTGTCTGGCCATTTGACTCCAATGACCACCGCCCCGCCCACCCCCCTGGTTAATTATAATGTTATATGGTCAAAAGTTATCTGACAATAGCATTTATCCAATCTGATTAACAAGTCTCTACCTTCGCATACTGGTATAGTTTTATAAACCGATTACCAGTCAGGTGGTCTGAGCCCTGTAGAATAAAGTATACTTTTAGAATGTAGTGTAGTGAGAGAGGGAAGCTATCATCTCCCGCGGCTTTTTAGCCTTTATATGATGGCTATAATCGACGTTGCTCAGCAGCAGCAGCAGCAATGCTTAATCCGATTTTGGGCTCACGCATCACCAAGTAGGCTTCTCGAGTGGACTCGTCATATGGTCAACAGTTAGTTGACGCAGACGATATAAGTGGCCCAA
>PQWD01009155.1:0-15412 GCA_019425675.1 Leucinodes orbonalis
CTTTCAGAAAGACTTTATAGGCTACATAAATTAATTGATTGATAATTTATTTTGACTGAAGTAAACAACTAGTGTAATTTTTTAGTATTTAGTTTTGATAGTACTAAGTATGAAAATTCAAATTAAGGAGTCTAATATAATGAGTTCGATAAAAGTATAACTCAATTTAAATTAGTTCATGCAAGTTATAATCTTTATATATGACTCATACTCCAATTAACTAATACCTACTGATATCACATGTCACACCAAGCTTTTGTTATATTCGACAGCTTAGTAATATTATGTTATAAACATCCTACCACTTGTCAATTGCTTTCATAATCAAATCGCATATCTTTCGAGGTTCATCTTACTGTTAGAAAAAAAAGGTAAAAATCCATCAATATTGTTAATTGCTACTAAATAGTTTCTTATACTCTTTATCACTAAAGGTCAGAGTTGGGCACATTATTTATGTTCTTGTATAGTTTTTAATGTAACTAATGGCCAATCCCATGTATGCCACAAGGTATTGGTCACAGGGGATATTTTTGCTTATAAATACAAATTTTGTACAAGTTCCACAGCATATCCACATTATTCTTTCGCTGTATAATATCAGTACATAAATAAGTATACCTATTTCCGACATCTGCTTATCACAAGACATTTTTGAGACCAAACCGTTTTTTTTCTCTTTAATATTATTACACCTTCAGTGTAAAAGAAAAAGTATTATAAATATAAAACGTCGATTTACTGTTTTGCGTTTAGTTTCACCTTAAGTTTTTGATCAAAAAAACTAAATTAATCTGATAAATAAATAATTATTTTATTTATAATTATTTCATCTGTGCATTGTATAAATATAATTCATTAGTTTTCCGTGATTTAAAATTTATCCTAAGGGTTTTATTTTAATTTTGTTTTGCATTCTTATTTACGAGTACAATGTTAAATCCATAAATCATAATATACTGTACACATTTCATACTGGTAATCAAGGTATGAGAAAAGTGAAAATCGCTTAAATTGTATACCAATCAATTAAGGTTTATATTGTAGCACCAATTCAGACTTAAGTATTTAAGTTTTACCAACCATCAAATTATAACTTTTTGACACATTACTGTCAAACATTTTTTCTTAAATTTGAGCTTTTAAGATAAACAGCGAATAATAACTCAAGTTTCATACAAATTCTGTCGTGTATAAAATAAGATCAATATTTCCTGTTTTACGGCAGTTGGCATTTTCTATATTAATAAGATAAAGATATATATTATTTTGTATCATTCCACTTCATACATCCAAAGTTGTATTAAATACAATGATCATAAAAATGCTATGGCAAGGTCATACACAGATTATCAATATTATAAGAAATTAAACGAAAATTATTATGTTTATCACATTAATGAATACGTATTGCAAATAATATGTTTACGTTTTATATTTTTGATAAATTTAAGGCATATGCTATAAACTTTTAACATAAATAGCCAATAAGAGAAAAGTCGCATATTATTTGTTATCTATTTTTCTAATATTACAATCACTACCTTCATTGTGACATTTTTATTATGAATTAAAGTAATTTTGATGAAAAATAGTAAAGCATTTAGTAAATTTTAAAGCACCTTATTATTAGCTTTTATTTCAACTTGGAATGTTCTCAATAAAACTTAATATAATATTAGTAAGAACATATTAATATATTAGTTTATATTAATAAAACATGAGTTCTTTACCGTCGTAAATTTGATAATACGTACTGATATGAAATTAATGCAAAATGGATAGTTTCATTTAGATTTTACTTTTCAAAGAATATTATTTCTGTAATAGTCAATGTTTCAGATCAAGTTTTAGGTATCTAAAAAAGTAAAATTATATTTAATTTAATATATCCATTAAATATATTGTATAAGTTATTTTGTTTTATTAATTCATGAACTGAAATTTTCAAACTGCAAAATGCATATAATTGTGTAGAGCCCTGTTAAACGGGTCTTTTATATCATATGTTCGTAGGAGCTCCAATTTTGAGTTTCAAATAAATGCAATCCACCTTTGTGTTAGCAACTACAAAAATCACAATGCAAATTACAATACCATTCTAATGACTTTCATTTTTGGCCACAACTCACTAAACACACAATTTTATTTTGGAAACATATCATTTCTACATAATGTAGTTACGTATTTACACAGGTAAAATCAATCAATTGTACCAGAATTTTGATTTGAGGCCACTGCGTTGATTTTACGTGATAACAAGCCGAGGTACGGGCAATATCTCCGCGTGCTCGCCGAACATGAACGCCGTCATCCACTTGAGCTGGTCCTCGGTCACTGCGCCAGCTATCGTGCATCCGAACCACGGTTTCTCTTTGCTCCTACAAAGTGTCAGAGTAATTTATTTTTTATTATTATAAAATTCATTACGCATGGTTCGTCGTTCAGAACGCGCGTGATTGTTAAAAAAGTCAAGCAATATTTTTATTTAGTTTTTTCACATGTTGTTAATTTTTAATAATGTAAGTTATTAAAAAGAAAACTGTCTAGTAACATTGACGACCCATGTGGTGTCGTGTTGGAGACGTTGGCTGCTACACCGAGGGTTCCGGGTTCGATCCCCGGGCATTACAAACATAGAAACATTTGTGTGCATGATCATGTCTGTTTGTAATGGTCTGGGTGTTTTTATGTATAATATGTAATTACAAAAAATTGCATTAAGGTATGTTTATCAATTATTTAGTACCGAACTACAAGCTCTTCGCTTAATATGGGGCTGGATGGCGCTGTGTATATCTGTGGAAATTTAATTTTTATTGAGCAATTTTTTATTTCATTTAAATGTTTACTGTACGTGGTTTGTAGAATATTAAAAACCTGTAACTACTTTTTACATTATATCTACTTTCCCGATCTATTCTCAGTCTATAATGTTCCACATCAGGGTACAGGCTTCCTCACACAGCCTTGTTTTGGGTAGATTGGGCCGTAACTCACCATGCGGGCCCGAAGCAGATTAGTTGGATTCACGATTGCTATATTTGAACGAATGAAAAGCCGAATCTGATGAAATACTTACAGTTTTTTTACTGTTGATGTTACAATCAGTTATATTGTAGGTTAGTAATTAATTAACCATATTGTTTACATATTTGTACAAAAGCTATGATTAGTTACTGACCGTTTTTGTTTACTGTTGCGCGGTACAAAAGTGATCGCCCAACGCGACTGCGGGTTCCGCTTTGGCTCGTGTCCGATGTACCAAAGGATATCCCTCACGTTCCATTCTTCAATTTTGTGAGAACCCTTTGGCAAACGAATAAATTTTCATTAAATAAATAATATACGTAAATTTGTTCATTTTTTTTGTAATTGATTAGATAGTAAGGCCCGTATTCTAGAACGAGACTTAATGTTGATTTAAACATAAATTGAGTTGGAAAGAAAGAAAAAATATTTATTTGGTGCAATACAAATCATAACATGTTAGTCCTTAAAATAATATTTAAAAAAAGCTACCAATATGGTGGCCAATGCTAAGACAGTTTTGTCAAGGCGCTGTTAGAAAGGGATGGTGCTATTTATCGTATAGAGCGCTATCCCTTTCTCACTATACTTAAGTGAAGATCAACGCTTGAGTCTCGTTCTAGAATACGAGCCTTGAGTACGTTCACTTTAGAATATTCTAAATAAAGAATACCAGAATATTGTTGACGTAAATACGTTATAATGTATACGAACTTGTATGACAACCTCAAAGCCGAAAGGCTCAAATATTTGACGTTCTAAAAAATACCAAATATAATTTTGTTTGTATTTTGACTCACCTGTTTGTCCTTAAAGTAACGTAAGATGCCATTTTGAAATTCGAACATGTGCAATTTGAAGGATTTCATAGATTCTGTGGCCAGTTTGAGCTCACCGCAGACTAAGGAGTTTGCATGCTTCAGAGCTTCCATTTCGTGTAGTAATCTATAAAATTTATAAAAACATAAGCTTTACGCATTTATGATTGCAAAAAAATATGATATAGTACATATAAGCATCATCACAAAAATAGTTCAGAATTAAGTTAAAAAAAATGGAATTGTCATTCTAGATGACATTATTTACATTGACACACATAAAATCAATTCCAACATTATTTACACGTTGTATTCATCTAGGTCTAGTAATATTAGAGTGCTAATAAATTCAAACAAAGAAGTTGTACTGCTTTTTCAACAAGGAATGAACATGCTTATAGTATTATGACGACCCATTAACCATTACACGGGTTGAGACGTCGGCGACTACACCAAGGTTCCGGGTTCGATCCCCGGGCAGCACAAATATTTGTTTGCATGAACATGTCTGTTTGTATTGGTCTGGGTGTGCCCTATGTATAATATGTATGTATTTACAATAGAGTATATATATATATATGTATGTTTATCCGTTGTTTAGTATCCATATTACAGGCAAATGACTAGTTTGGGGCTGGATGGCGCTCTGTGAATGTCAGTGGATATTTATTATTTATATACAATTAATTTTGAATTAGTAAGGGTACAAGCGGAGGACCGGGATATCTGGCGCAAAATGGGGGAGACGTATGTCCAGCAGCGGACTACGATAGGTTGAATATGATAAGGGTACAAACCTGTTTTCCTTGACCAGCAAGTAATTGTCCTTCCTATCGTCTTCGTCCCAGTAGCCCCATCGCAGGACGACATCGAGTGCGACCTCGTCCTTATGTACGACACGCCTCAACGACCCGCCGCATACCACTTCCTCCAGCATAAGGAGATGCGACTCCATTTTGGCTTTCTCGCACAACTCTATGCAGATGTCCGAACTCGTTTTACTCGGTGTCAGCTGGAATTGAATTGTTCAAATTAAAACATGTTTATTTTTTATTTGAATTTGCTTAAATGTTACTTTTTAACAAACATGTTGCTTGTACCAAAAAATTTTATTACTTTTGTTATAACTTTACATAATATGAAAGTAGAAATATTTATAATATAATACAATATTGATCTTAATATCGTTAAAATCAATCTTTAATTTGAATATTGACATATTTATTTATGAATCTGCCACTGTGATCCATACTTATACATTCTTACAAAACTTCTCCGTTATAAAATTATTGGTACCTTGATTTTTACAATACAATACACAAAATATGTCATAAATTAAAGCCCATATTCTAGAACGAGACTCAACATTGATTTTTACTTAAATTGATTTATAAAGGGATAGCGCTATATAAGATAAATAACGGCATCCATTTCATACTCTTTTTATGTAAAGATTAACGCTTCAGTCTCGTTTTAGAATACGGGCCTATTGTGAAGAGTGAGATAAAGATATCGAATTATTTACCGTGACCTGATGGCAGGAGTTCCTATCTTTGATATAGATCCAAGCTCTAAGGTCCCCGGCTGCCTTCTTGGGTGCCGGCGCGGCGTTGCCCAATACCGATAAGAGAACACGCCGGACGGCATCCTCCCGTCTCTTTTCAGACTCCGTCGGCTCCCACACCGCTTCGAAATTGGCTATAAAGTCCCGCACTACGTACACCTCTTTGGAAGACCACGCTGTTTGTAGCACGTTACTCGTCTGTAAACAACAATAATATTATTCATTAAATAATAATATCATCAGATATTCACGCAGATCCATAAAACGCCGTTTTTCGGTGAACGTATATATAATAAACTTATATTCACACAGCGTCATCTAGCCCCAAATTAAGTATTTAGCCTGTAACATGGATACTAAACAACGGATAAACATACTTATATACATTTTGTAAATATATTCATTTGATACATAAAAAAACACCAGACTAACATCGTACTTCCGTGGCATGGGACAGTGCCGGTACCCACGGTCAAACATATTTTGCCGCAGCAAACAAAGCCTTTGTATTAATTCAGGCTGTTAGCTAACTTATGCAACGAATTTTATTTAAATTGCTTAACCCTTAGACGTGAATATGTAATAAATTACACACTCACCTTTCCACACTAATATTTTAGTGTGATTTTAAAATATCCCGGTAATTTATCCATATTTAAAAAAATACTGGTCATATGAAAACCAAAAAGATATAAATATGTATTTTACTTACAAGAGCAGCAGGCATTATAGTAGGCGCCCATACAGACGCGAGATTCTCAGCGCTCATCTTGTTGGCGGACGCCATGGTCGTGAGGAAGTGGAGGTGAGCGAACAGCTTCCGCGCCGTGTTGCGGGCCACTAGCGGCAATGACGTCATCACGCTGCGGTATTCCGCAAAACGGGGCTCTGCGTCTTTTATTTCTAGAAGATTTTAATTAAAAAAAACTGTTACTAACAATCCAATAGCCTATTTCTATTGATAAAAGGGGGTAAAAATAACAACTGTAGAAAATTACTTTATATAAAATTATTCACACCTTTGATTACCTGCGACATGCATCCACCAAATTATTACACAATGAATACCTTAGTCATAGTAACTATTTACTATGACTAAGTCTTACAAAAGCGCTCTCTCTCTCATAATCTTAGACACTAGGTAACAGAACTAAATCGAAATGTAAAAAGCGGCTGAAGCGCTTTACTTTGTGGACATTATCTTACCTAACGCGGCAGTAAGCGCTTGATGTTTCTCCTGAGGCACTAGTGACTCCGGTAAGTCCCTGAAGAATCGCTTCAGCACTCCGGCCACATCGTGCTCAGAGTGCTGACTGGGGCTGAGCTGCACAGACCACGCGTCCCTGCGGAACCTCGCCAGGAGTTCTGATAATACCGAACTGCTGCCAGCCCGACGGTAAATACCTTCCGATAAACTGCCTGGAAACAAACGATATTGTGGCATCATATTATTCACTGGCGATAAGTACCAGTATGTTATAACCGATTCCGAGTAAAAGGACCTTAAGCCAATAGCTTACTGCGACTTGAAAATATTAATAAGTTCCTAAGCTTCTCTGGTGGACTTGGTGTCAAAGCTATATACGGTCCAAAGCGCTATCTTTGATTACTTATTCTAATTTAACTTTCTTTATTCATTTTAGTCATTACAATACATTTTAGAATCGTCTATTAAAAAGTTCTGAGATCTGATTCTACCGAGACCACTTTTTGCAAAAGACTCAGTAGTTAGTCTTTTCAATCGCCAATGATTTAACAAACATTTTAACAACATACTTTTTGTCTTTTAGATATTCATCTACAGTGTAATAGCCTTTCTCCAAAAGAAAATTTGTTACTTATTGGTAATCAGACGATTCACCTAAAATTAAGTGATACGCATGAAAATAAAGATTATGACAAGGGTAATAATTGCGTTTCCAACTTCTGAAAAGGGAGACAAGTAAAAATATGCAAGTTTTTGGCCTCCGCTACACACTTGGCAAAACATAATTTTACGAATCACGCCGGTTCAGCAAAGCCACGGTATATCTCAGGTAGATTCTACTCATTCTTGCAAAATAATGTCTCTGTATTATAACATGTAACATGTGTGTATTATCTCTATCATGACCGTAATCGATTTCTGTTATTGGACGCAGACGGCCTTAAATCTTCACCGATGGCAGACGGCTCTCTGCCAGCGCTGCGCTGCGGGGAAGCTTACATGATTTGTTTATTTTTTCATTTTATTTATTTGTATATAATCGTATCACGTATCATTGAAGCGCCTCTAATTAAAAATAAGATTATAGATTTGTAAGTTTTAGCAATGTCGTATATATATACGTCCTAATACGATGTGTCGCCCCCTATAAGTAAGCGAAGTAAATAGGAGAAATTAAGTGGACCGAGGAAAACAATAACGACATCTCTTTTCGTTCTTATGAATAATTTTGGTTACGGCCTGGCCAGTGAAACGTGAAACTACACTAGTTTAGAAGAACCATTTTTAACACCCACATGTGTAGATGTCGCTAGTTATGAATAAATGTCTGAAATGATTTGGTCACTGAAAAGCTTCATCAAAAATAAAAAGAAAATAGAAATATTTCGCAGTAAATGTCTTGTTTCATAAATATTTCGCAGTAAATATATTGTTTCATAAATATTGAAAACTACATGCACGCTTTATTGACGCAAACTTCAACAGATGGCGCTATATGTTTCCTTTACTGGGGATTATCTATACAATTAGATGTGTTTGATATTATGAATTTGTTACGTAACGCAATGGCCCTTTTACAATATTAAATATGTTCGTTCAACCTTAAAAACATATTCATAAAAAACTTGGCAGTATCCTAACTATAATAAAACTATTTTCAAGTGGATCGGACAAATGGAAAAGTTTTGTTAACTTTGTATAAGCTTAGAAAAAATAAAAATGTACGTGCGTTAGATAAATTTAATTTAAATAAACACCTAAGTCAAGTTTTAATCAAGAGTTGCGCACAATTACCTACACCCGTAAAATCACATGGATACCCATTTATGTTCAAAACAAACTAACTAGGCAATTAGGAATATTATTTGTTACAACCACTTCTTATAAAAATACGTTGATGCATTAAATCGATTCAAAGATGTGCTTCAAACTCCGGCGTTCCTTCTTAACAGTGAGAGATTTATGAAAAATCTCTCACTGTTAAGAAGTAAATAAATATTTGAACAGAGTATAATGCTTACATTTGAGATAAGGTTACACTGGACTTAGAATGAATATTGGAATATTGTATGTAGTTTACCATACTAAGTAAATGTAGATCGAGTGACTGATGACTGATGCATTGCTGTGTACATCGCACCGGGCGCATTGTCAGCATGGCTTGCAAACTGTGTCACTGGACAGATGCGGCTATCGAGGTCAGGGGCTTGAACATTGCATCGTACAAATCTATTGAAGTAATAAGTCTAGAAGCCGGCAGATAAGATCGACACATTTGAGACATGTTTTTAAAAGTTAACTGTATTGGATACGAATCGAACATTATTTCACGATGGGATCTGTGTGCGTTTATATGGACGACCAATATGAGGATATAGTTCAGAAAAAAGTTACTACACTAAATGTTTTCGCACTGCACAATTTTGTGAGTAAAATATTTTTGGTTTTTGTACTGCGTGTTTACTTATTACTAACAAAAAATACGTTTAAAAGTTCTTATGTTGAAAATTATTTAACTGAGTTTTATACATTCTAAAGCTCAGTAATTTTAAGTTTTAATATATTTTAAAATACTCGAAACATAGAAAGAATAACGATAGAGAATTCTACTTTATACACGAGTAATAATGTTTTTAATGTCGAGCTTTAGAGGTTCGCGGTCCCTTTGTGAACAGAAATTGTTTTGTTACACGTCGCTCTTACAAAATATGAAACGTTTGGTGAGTTTTCATAACAAAACAATTTTATTGTATAATGTTGGTGAACACCCTAAATGAAATACTGTACTTTTTGTAGGCAAATTTACAATTCCATCTAGATATCTCATCTAGGTAGGTTTTAATGCTTTTTAGGGTTGTACCTGTGTCTTTATTTTAAAACTTATAGTTCTTACCATGTGCATATATGAAGCTGATGCACTTGTCCACTATGGTGGGGACGTCCTCCTTGGTCAACTGCTGATGGTGGATTTGCGCGCCGTTGTTGTGGGCTGCCAACTTGATCATGTACCTCCAGCCCTAGGTATCATCAATATCATCAGCATATAACGTCTGAGTGGAGTTAACTTTTCAAACAGCATAGCCATGGGTATATTGGCGATTGATGGAAAAAGGTCGGTGGGTGTTAACTACTATCCGAAGTTTCTAGCCGGGACGGACGGCATAAAGTGTCTTTCGATTCACATTTTTCTTTTCGGAAAATTAGGTGGTTCAGTCTGCAATGTCAACTAAACTGGGAAAATTGCACAATGTGACTTTTCTCTATGCCGTTCACAGCGGGATTTGAATTCACGACCCACGCAGCGATCTAAATCTAACGCTGTGACTACTAGGCCACGGAGGAAGCCCTGTGTAACATGCTCAAAACTATTTCAATTCACATTACTACTTTTTATAACCGAGGGACTCTACATCCGATTTGTTTTCAGCACGATATGCGGTTGGTTCGCCTTGTGTGTGTTGGCCTTAGATCAGAACTTCATACATTGTTCGGCATGATGCAACACGGGTCAATAAGGATGCCTTTATATACTGACAAGTTCACAGCGAAGTATGACTCCTTTAGCTTTTTTTACGAATTTATTAGTAGGACAAAAGTAATGTTAAGGTAAGTTTATCACGACAAACATGTTATAGATATATTTCTATCACACGTCTGTCGTCGCCTAGACAAGCGTCTAGACGATAATATATCATTTTCAAGCAACATCAAGCTCGTATCATATATCTAGGGCTTTTCTCGTCATACCTTTAGCTCTCTTTCGTGTGGAAACCGGAGATACAGCGTCGCGTGTGGACAGTCCAAAAGTAAATTGTTGCTTCCATCCGTAGGGCACGTTTGTTTTGTCTCTTCATCCGCTTCTTGGGATACTGCAGGAAAAACAATACTTTTAATAATCTGTTATTAAGAATTACTGCGACACCCGAGACAATTATAACAAGTAATTTCACTAGCTACAGTGACCTCAAACCGAAACACATAGTGCAGAACATCTTTATTTTACAGGACGATATCTGCCACTGCTTTGTGGTCCTACCTAAAGACTCAGTACTGAGTCCAGCACCTAGTATATAGGAATATATAAGTGATATAAGAAAATTAATGCCTAACTAACAGCTTGTCAATAACCTTCCACCAGTAATATAAGTAGTAAAACTATAGTATATATTATTTCATCTGTGGTAAAACGGAGTTCTTTAGTTATGTAGGTAAATAATTCCCGTCAACGCTCGTCGTCGTCGCCAAAAGCAGAGCTGTAGCCATCAAGTTTCGTTGATAAATTTATCAACATTTTTGATATAGCATAAAATATTTTTGACGACCCATGTGGTGTAATGGTTGAGAAGTTGTCTTCTAAGGGTTCGATCCCCGGGCATTAAAGTATACTAGTATGTTTATCATTTGTTTACCTACCCTAACAACAAGCTCCTCGCTTAATATGGGGTTAGATGGCGCTGTGCGAGTGTCAGTGGATATTTATTTTATTTATTAATATGGCATTGTATAAGTTGTTATGTTTTGTTTCTTTTTTACGTAATATTGTATTGTATATCTCTTTGTTATGTAAAGGTATTATGTATGTGTCTAATGTTAGGATGAGTGTTTTCTATTGTGTTGAAAGTTAATTTTATTCTTCCTTTCGTAAAATTCTCATTAAGTAATTAAAGAGGAAAGAATAAATAAAAACACTGTCGCCTTTTGCCTGCGCTACAAAAACAAACCTAAAATAGGACCCCATTTACACAAAAAATAAACTTAATAAATCTTAGGGACGTTAAAATAGACGGCAATGTTTATACAATAGCCGTAAAGTAATTTTACCTTATTTTGAATTTCAAAACAAAATGTTGTTAAGGCACGAACAACAGACATTCGAAACAATCAAAATGGAATCCTTCCACCAAATAATAGAAATAATATTTATTTTAAAAAAACCTTTCGTAGACAGTCAAAGGCTACCTAGCACTATTTGTACATAAATCTTTATTTGAAAAAGGTTGTACTGTTAAGTTTTTGGTTCTTCTTTTTCAGCATTCTATAACCACTTAGGTACCTAAGCACTTTCCTTTAAGTATTCAAATTTATTTTTGTGCTTCCTTTTCGTATATAAATACCAAAAGGAAGCACAAAAATAATTTTTAAATAAAAGTTTTTATTGAATTTTTACACGTAAATTTTGGCTATGACTTTAAATGAGTGAGCAGGCCCACCTAGGCAATGGATTTATACATCAAAACCCCATAAGGTCAAGCTGCTTCAGATTAAAGGAAAACCTAGCTCAGCAGTAGTCATTATAACGACAATCGTTAACCAGTTATTATCTAGATTAATTAATATACGAGTATATTATACTTTTCTTGTAATGGACATAATATACACAGTGAAAAAGTTGTTCATTCATTTCCTCCCTCTTCCGAAGACCCACGTCGAAAAAGTGATCTTTATTTTTATATTCGTACTAGCTTTTGCGTGCGACTTCGTCCACGTGGAATAGTTACTTTGGCCTTACGCTCTCTTTAACCCGCTACTTCGTTTATATAGGTAAGTTAAAACAACGATATCTCATAAGATATTCATTTAAGTTGAATGATGTAAAGGGAAATTTTGTTTAACATGAAATACTTGTGATAATAAAAGTATTTATTTGGATAAGAATTATTATCATATTCATTGAGACACCTTCGCAAATGATGCATTTTTTTGAAACATTTTTTAGCAAAAAAATTGTTATGTTAGGAGCTAACCTTAAAAGATAGACATATTATGCTGTCGCTTTTTGTAGACCTTTAAAAGGGTAACAACACTCTCATACATGACTTGCGAATCTTTAACCGGTTACGCAGTGAACGCAGCGGAAGCTCCAAGTATGAAAAAATCCCCCCCGATTTTGAAACATTCATCATTGCTGCTCCTTTTCTATTGCTCTTAGCATGATGGTATATAGCCTATAGCCTTCCTCGATAAATAAGCTATCTAACACTGAAAGAATTTTTCAAATCGAACCAGTAGTTCCTGAGATTAGCGCGTTCAAACAAACAAACAAACTCTTCACGTATAGATAGATTAGACCCTGTACGCTCTAAACGTAGTCTTTCCTCGTGGAATGAACGTGAATATGTCATGATAATTTTTATGAAAATTCGTTCTGTTTGATTTCATCGTGCCGTTACCAAGCAATTAGTGCCGCTTTTTGGTGGCTAACCAAATCCTCATAAATAATTTGTCGTAGGTACGTACACTCTTTTCATTCCAAAATATATGTTTAATATTAAACAAGAAATATATGGTAATAATATTTCACTAAAGAACTAAATAAAATGGTCTCATAGACAATACACGACACACTAACGAGTCCATTATAAATATTCAGACAAAAAATAATATCAGTACTTATCCTGTGACAAGGTTGTTTTGAATACAACTTTATTGTACAAATCTGTGGGCGGTATTAAAAACATTTCATTTATGAAACACACACGCAGTTCAGTAGGGCTAAGTTTTCAATACAATATCAGAATAATACACAGCACTTCTTCATTACCAATCCAATTTCCATTTTGGATTCAAAACATTCCAACGCATTTTCATTTCATTGCGCTCTGTTGATTATGAACATAGAGCAATCGGGAACATTCTACACTAACACATTTGTTCAAAGTACAACAAATAACAAGCTTAGGACCGACTTACAGTATTTAAGTTGACAATGGGAAACTCATAACTCTACTTGTAAAGCGATACAGATAAAAAAGTAAAAAAATAACAACCTGTTGACTTGTGTACAAGAGAGACAATTTTTCTGTTAAGAACTTGCAAAGTAACTGTGGAACAGATATCACGAACATTCTCAATAAATGGAATAAACTGCAAGACATTCTCGGAGAACCGTGAAGTTAGTTTGTCTAGATAAAATATTTATTGCAATATCTTTACCGTAAAAAATATCCGGGAAAGTTGTACTGAGGGCTAACATCTTAGAGAGAGTATTATTTAATTACACTGTTACTCTTAAAATTTGACACCTCAAAACAAAAAAGGCACATGAAAAAGGTACCACAGGGGGCAATCGGGATGGGTAGGCGTTTACAACTGATATCTTAAGTTATTAGCCTGGACCTTCCGGAGCATTGGATTATATTTTTCGGTCACGCATATGAATACCTACCGAAGGAATTCAATAGTAGAAAAATGTTTGTCAAGAAATAACCACGTGGACGCAAACATTCTTAGGATGGAAGAAAGAAATAAAATTGAACGTACAACTAATCAAAAAAAAAGTAGTAACTGAGAAAAACATAAGAACAATAATTTTAAAAATATATACAAACACAAAACAGTACAATAAAAACGCGAGACGAAAAGATACGGTCCAAAGGTAACACTGTTATTCTGGCGAGACCTGAAAGACAATACTATACTATACATATACTATGGTAATTATACCTGAGGGAAAATAATACGAAACATATAATCATATATCTCTCTCAATAAAAATGAATGCAAAAAAAGGGTGTTACAATGGTTAAAATCTATAAGTTACTCTTTGACCGAATAGCTGATCAAGGATTAAGTTGTTCTTTTGAAATCCTATATATTATGTTTTACTTGGTTCATTAGTTCAAGGGTGTGTAGTTATTACATACTCACACACATACATACACACACACACACACGCACACGCACACGCACACACACACAGAGCAGTAGGTAATAAAAAGTAATTATTAAAAATAAATCGCTTTGTATTTGTTTTATTTTTTGAATTAAAGTATTAATGTTAATGTTGATTTTTGATACTGATTGTTAAAAGAGCGGTTCTTTCCACTACAGGTACTTTCGCCTAAAGGGAAGTTCCCACAAGGAATTTGTTACTTAGATTAAGTTACTGAAATAAAATATTTGTATATATGTATTCATTAATAAGTACAAATGTCACCGGAAAATAACAAGAACCGCAAGTTGATTAATTTTCTAGGAAATTGATACTTTCGTGGGATTATTTTGCATTATTTTTTAAATGAGACAAGCAAGCTTAGAGCGGAGCGATAAGCGGAAACTGTCAGCGAATCTTTGCAGCAATGGTTTTATTTTAAGTAAACTAAATTAGAAAGTGCTTATTTTCACCTACATATATTGACAAACCTATTTTTTTTTAACATTTTCAACGTTACGCTCTGTAAAATACACAGTAGTAATAGAAAGAAGAAAGAAAGAAAAACCATTTATTGACCTTTGACAAATTAAAAATACAATTATAGAGATAAAAAAAACTTACATATTACTTATTTAAACATCAAAAACAGAAACATAAAAAAAAACAGGTCAAATGGTTCCGTCTCAGCATAAGCCATTGCGATGCTTTGCAAAGACGTCGCAACAGCGCCGATATTCTGACGGAACCCACTATATAATAAAACTTGTGTGTGTTAAAGTTACAAGTTTGACTATAGTTATATAAAACAGTTATGTCATAGTAAAATTATCTCAACGGGTAGTTACTCAATTTAAGTAATTTACACAACACAATATTTCAAGGTATAAAAAATTTACACTTTATAATTTTAGAAGTTTAATAAGCAATCTAAAGTTAAACAACAATGAAACTGCTCAATATAATGGTTATCATTGGATACTTTCAACTCGGTCTGCAAATTGCAAGCTTGACAGTTAATTTAGATTCAAAACGCCTGACCAAAATCACTCTCAGCATAAAGCAATATATTGCATGAAAACCTCAAATGAATTCAAAGGACAGGCTATTTACGAGTATAGTATTTCAACCTATTAGATGAA